>PVIH01007005.1:0-104895 GCA_004025045.1 Sigmodon hispidus
TGGGAGGGGGAAGAGACCTTGAATAAGGATATACAGGGAAAAAAAAATTCAGAGGGAAAGATGAACACAAAGAAAATATATGTGTAGCAATCTTATTTGTATTTCCACCCTTGATAAGCCATGCTTATCATTCTTATCCTCTGTATAGTTATTGTTAACTCTTCCACATTTTAAATTCTTTTTACTGTGGTTTTTTTTTTGATAAATACAAAATAAAGAAGGAAAAAAAATCACTCCTAATGACATTCTGTTATACTCATAGATCAGTCCTTTTCTCAGCCATAATCAAAGAAGCTTCCTCCTGTAGTAGATGGGAACAAACTACAGAGACCCATAGCTAGAGATAATGCAAAGAGTGAGAGACCTTGAAACTCTCAGCCCTAAATTTCTCCCCTCAGGACTCAAGAAACTCTGTGGAAAAGGAGGCAGAAAGAATGTAAGAACCAGAGGGAATGGAAAACATCATGAAAACAAGGTTCTCTAAATCAACATGAGCAAATCTCAAATGACCTCACAGAGAGTGAAGCATCATGCATAGAGGGCCTGCCCTAGGTCCTCTAGGTATATATTATAGCTTTTAATTTAGTATTTTTATGGAATTCCTGAGTGTACAAACAAGTAAGTCTCTGTTTCTTGTGCCCTCTCTTGAGTTCTTTTCCTTCTCTTTGTTTGTTCTCCCAATTCCAATGTGTTAGTTTTTGTCCTATCCTATATTTTATTTATTCTATTATCATCCTTTAGATCGCTGTTTATTTCTCTATGAGAGACATGAAGTAAGTGGATCTGGGTGGAAGGAGAATTGGATAAGAACTAGGAAGAATAGAGAGAGGAAAATATAATCAGGATACATTGTATGAGCAAAAATAAAAATGGAGAAACTTACAAATTTGAATTCCATTCCTTATATGGTGCTCCTTAAATACTCCCCTTCTGTGAAACTTTAATGGGTACTTAAATCACCTGAGGGTCTAGTGACAATTAGGGTTCTGATTCAGTGAGCAAGGTAGAGCCCAATGTTCTCGCTAACAAGCTCCTATGCTATGTTTTTGTTGACTAGAAATTATACCTGGAATGCAGAGCTTAGAGGGTACTTCTTCCAGTGGGCTTAAACCTGACTGTGTTGGAACTGACCTTGGTGAACTTCTCAAACACCCAGAGGTCTATGTGCACTTTCTCATTTAATTGGTTTCATGTAAAACAGAAGCATCAGTATAAGTAGTTTTTATTACATCAAAATATTAAGTTCTTTATTAGTTTAAGCCTCAAGAATTTTTTAAATTTCAATGTCTTTAGCCATCATATAAATACTTTATAAATATTTATAATTTATATTTATATAAATTTAAATTTATAATTTATATTTATAAATATAAAATCTTTACTTAATTTTTTTCTATTTTACATACTAACCCCAGTTTCCCTCACCTCCCCTACTAGCACTCCCTTCCACTTCATCCCGACCCTAACCCATCAATTCCTCCCACATGGACTCAGAAAAGGCTGACATGTCAAGCTGAATCAGAACAAGCTCACCCATTCCCCACAGCATCAAGACTAAGCAAGTATCCCATTGAGTATAAGCAGTTTTTACAGTCGGCTTCCTTTGCAACCAGGAATACAAAGTACCCTCTGAGATTTCAGAGTCTTAGTTTGGTCCTGGACCAGCAGCATAGAGTTTATTAGGCAGCATGCTAGAAATGCAAATCCTGACTCCAGACTTTTGGCTAAATACAGTTCCCAAAGAAATCTCATTTAGATTTTTTTCCTAGAAAAACCCACACTCCTAGTCCTCAACACTGCCATTTCATTCACACTTTGGTGAACTCCCATCTCCTACTTGGTAAACTCTCACCTTCCAACAGGAATCCAAAAGTAAAATCATCCCAGTTAACAGTTGAACACATAGGGTGCTGATTGCCTGTGACTTCTCTTGGATCATGGTTTTCTCTTCATCTTTTTAAATGATTTTTATATTGTTTGAGTATTTTGTGCTTGCATATAATGTGATTTGATCAGATTCATCCCTATTCTGTGCCCCCAAGTCTGTTCCATCTTCCCAATGACACCTTCCCTCTCAACTTTATGTGCTTTTTTTTTCCTAACCCTACTGAGTATACTAAATAGTACTTATTGCCAGGAATTCTTACATAATCTAAAAGCTAACTTTTTTCAAAGGAATGTGTTAAAAAGGCAATGTGAGATTCTAACAACCAATTACCACAAGAAATTCCCTTCTCTTTGCCCCTTTGACTTATCTCATTAAAAAAGGCAGCTGATGTGCAGCATCTTCCAATTTTTTTCTAAATTAATTACTAGTGCCTGAAGGTAGTGAAGCTCGAACTTCTCCAAGACTACAGGACTAGACAAGAACAGAAGGACTGCTGACTTCCTAACCAGGCAACTTAATCTCCCAATTATCTTTCCTGGGCAAATTACAGATCTAAATATAACATTGTAACCTTTGTCATTTACCCGCCAGGCTGATGCATACATGCCTTGATCTCTTGTTTTCTCTCTTCTGTTCAAGGAAACAGAGATGGGTGAGGGCGCACTAGATGCTTGTCAAATATGACATTGCTAAATTAAGGAAACCCATGTGATATCACCCAGCCAGCATCAAAGAGAGGAAATGGGAGGGCTTGGGTTCCTTTGCCCTGACACTGGGAATGAATTAATTAGTGGTTCTGAATTTAGACCCTTCAGGCAGCATTTGAAGTGAAGTGACAGTGGTTGACTCACAGGAAACCCTTGCTTGTTATTTCAGGATGATTCCAACTGACAGACAGTGGGGACTCCAATCAACATAGTGTTTATAGAAGATGATCAGTGCTTTGAGTCAGACTGGAAGAGGTCTACTTCCTAAAAGGGTCCCTCTACTCTGCTGGGGGTGAAAATGGGAGCCAGAAGCATCTGAATGTGAGCGTTGACTCATCTGTGCTCATGGGATGACCTCAATAAGGAGTTCACTCTTGGCATCTACTAGTTTCTTGGGAACTCCAACTGCCACGATCCTGAGTGTCTTTGATGGAAGACAGGGGATACTAGCCTATTCAATTCCATATTCAAAGAATTCTTGAGCTTTTACAGTAGGAAATGATATAGTATTTATAATCTCTTCTCCATAGCACCCATATACTACTTATCAGACAATTTTTGTATAAGGACCATCCTATATGCCCTAATATCTCTGTTTTTACTAGAACTTGACAGAAGTAATCCCATTTTGATTCTGACAACCTTCACAAGAGACAGAGACAGCTCTGTAAGAAAGAATGGCATGAATCAGGGCCAAGAGCCTTTACAGTAACTATGAAGGATTTAGTAAGGTTGTAAGATAAAATTCAAGACCTAACACTAGACAGACAGGTAGGCCATCATTCCCAGAGGGCCCTGTGACTCCTCTAAGCAGAGTTAACTCATCTGAGTACAGTAGGATCCAGAAGGGTCTTCAGAAGGACAGACCATAGTCATCTCTGTATTCTGAAAGGAGTACCATGGCATAAAAGAGTATGTGCCTGGGAATCATGTGCACGCCTTTAAAAAGTACTTGATCAGGATGGCCAGATGTGGGAGTTAAGTAGTTAAAATCTTGCAAATATGAGAGGCACTTACAAGAAGGAAGGGTTGGGCACCATTTTTTGTATAACCAAGATAAAGGGTGTCAGCCAGAGATGTCACCCAGAGTTCTGATGTTAGCAGTTAACTGAGCCATATGCCATCTTGATGTGAGAGATTGTGACAAATTCCAAGTCAGGCATATTTGGTTTAAAATATAAACTTCTAGAAGATGAAATAATGGACTGGGAGCTTACTGAAAAGAGGACAAAGATGTCACTTGAAGATCCTCAATGGAAGCCATCCCTATCTCTTGCTATGACTCTCAACACCTGACTCAACCTCTAGAATTCCCAAACACAGAAGACCACACCATTCAGCCCTTTATTCGCCTATACAGTTATTCTAAAGTATCATTTTCATCATTTCTTCTCCTCAGTCTTCCCCTGTCATAACTTTCTTTTGGATGATACAATTCCTGTGCAGTCTAGTGGAATTTTAATGGCTGACATATTCTTTCTTTATCCAAAAACCTCTCATACCTGCCTCTCTCAGTAGATTATATGTTCTTTGAACATTTGTTATCTTTCCACCCTACCCCACCTTCTCATCATACTACTCCAAAGAGAGTAGATGCACAATATGTTTTAGAGGAATTCCAGGATACACCTGTGAAAGCAAATACAGATGATTTAGTCAGGATGAATAGCCCTCTAAGTAAGGCAAACTGAGAAACTAGGCTTTCAGGTAAAATGGAGCTGGGAAGGCAAGCCAGAAACTCTGCAGCAGGAAGCCTCTGCTATTTCAACCTCAGAAACAAAACATCTTTGCTGTGTCCTAGAAACTGTTCTTGTCTAGATTGTGCTGAGGCTGTGGGGCCTTTTCAGAACCATAATAGACACCAGAGTCTGCCAGAGCCACAGAGGAGATACAGTTACAGATGGAGTGAACACCAAAGAAGAAAACTTGAGGACAGTGTCCCTGGCTTTTCCCTGTCTCCCTCTCTTTTACTTCCCACTAGTAACCTCATTGGTCAGTTCTGGCAAAGCTGTTAACTTGAAGGATATTCTGAGAGTATGAATAACAGAGTGAGGAAGAAACCTTAAAGAAAACAGTTGGTAACCAATCACCAACTACCCAGCCCATCAACATCAGTAGATTACCATTAATAATATTCATCCTATCAGTTCTTTTCCTCTATAGACCCTAACACTGTGACTGAAACAACAGAAGGGTTTTCAGGAAGAAAGAGCTTTTCAGTGACCCAAATGAAGTGTCAAGGTACCCATAAAGAGGCTACTTGATTGTATTGCTATTTTCAGATCAGCTTCCTGATCATTTATCTGGGTGCTTTGTGTGCTATTCTAGAATAACAGGGGCAATGGAGCTTCTTGGGCTGGTTGACATGCTACCTTTCTCCAAACCAATCTCAATCATTCTGTTCAGCAGCCACTGTTTGTCCCTGTTGGACCCTGGGCTCATCCCTGGAGAGTGCAGCATTACCAATATTTCTGCCTTGGGTTGCAATTTCTGAGTCCTCACTAGGATTTCCTATGATGCTAATAACTAATTATTCAGATTAGACATCATTGCTCTATTTCACTTGCCATTTCCTTCTCTACTTTGTATGGAACCCCCAGGACCTAACATTTTCATAAATTCTCACCATCCCAAGCTAAGAAGAATATCAAAACCCTTAGTTGCTAACAGCCAACAAGAGTGGAGCACTGGCTCTGGACAGGCTGAGGGCAGGGCCAACAATCTAATTTCATATAGGTTTGGCTAGTGCTTCCCAAGCTTGTGAAGGTAGGGTCAGTAGCTTTTGTCATTGTTTAACTAACCTTCCTTTGACTCTGGGCTTCAAGTATTTCACGATGTCCACAAATAAACTGGCTTCCTGCTATTTAGCTGCTGCTGTACAGACTGCAGGAAGTCTGCTTGGAAACTGCAATGTATTTTGACTGCAGCTAGACCATGTTACAAAAATGGACATCAACCAAAGTGGGAGGGTAATTCTGGTGTCAGTATCAACAAATTTAATGAAAGAACATTATTTTCCCTTTTCTATGAGGGTAGAGCATAAAGATATTTGCAGAAGCCCTGCTTCTGTGTCATTTGAACATTTCTGAGATGGATGTTCTTTTATGATGTTTTGCTCGGTTTTGACTGCTTCCTTCTTAGATTTGTGCTTGTGAGTGACTAAATATGCTTCTGTCAGCATTAGCTTTTGTCACCCTTCAGTGAAATGCATAGGCAAAAGCCATGTTTTTGCAAATGTGTCTATGTAATCAGATACATTTTTTGAGAAGAGAGCAATGGAAAGCCAAAAGCTTCCTGATTTTCTCCTCCATGATTCTTGGGAGCAGAGGTTCTTTGTCTTGAGAGCAGTATCTGAAGGTTCTGTCAATGTAACAGCATTTCAAAACAGGAAACAACACAATTGCTGGCAAATTCTGCACCTGCTTCTTATTCATTTCCAGAAATTCTTACTCAAGAGCAGTATAATCACACGTCACACATTACTGTTGCTGTCAACAATGTATGGCTCATAAGAAGATACCCCTCCAAAAATAATTAAAGTAGAGATGGAAAATTCGTATTGCCTAATGACATGGCATAATAGTCTTTGTGTTTGTGATGGTGTTAATACAGCTGCTGTGCCTACAGTGGCATATAAGGATGGCTATGCAAGTATGTACACATCATACTTGATAATGAAAGGTGACCGTGATAATGATTAGCATACTCCCTATGCTAATCTTTATCACTGATGCACTTCCTTCTACTTACACAAAAAACTAAACACTCCAATGCTTTTTCAGTCAACTACCACCTATTCACCATGCCTCTTTTTGTGTGAGAGTATATTTGTACAAATTTAGTCATTGTGTGTCTATGTATACATGTACATATAGAGGGCTGAGGTCAACTTCGGGTATCATTCCTCAGGCATTGCCTAAATTGATTTTTTTCAGACAGGGTCTCTCCCTACCCTGAAACACACTGAATAGGAAGGACAGACTGGACAATGAGCCCCAGGGAAAACACTTCTCTTTTCCTCCCTGTCACTGTAATTACAAACTTATGTGTTACCACACCCAGCCTCTGTATGTGACTGCTGGGAATAGCTCAAGTTCCCATGTTCACAGGGCAAACACTTCCCCAACTGAACCATCTACTGAACCCTCTTCAGCCTTCATCATGTTTCTTGAGTGCATCTCTTTTGTGCATGAAGATGTTTTGATGTGGGGTAGTATATCAAACCCAGGGCATTTTTCATTTAAGTCAAGAAAGAATTCTACCATTGACAAATGACTCCAGCCCTCATGTGCTTTATTTAAACTCCCTTTATTCATCACAGCTGTGAGACTCATAGTATGCTCTATATTATATAGTAATAGTGTATAGTAAATCTGTGCTGGTGTAGTTGATGATGCTCACACATTAATCAAATCACCTTATGACATTTTTCAGAATGTATGCCCACTGTTACACTGTAGTTGTCACACACAACTACAATATGCTCTTTTCCCAAACAGAGAGAAGGCTTCAATTTCATTGTGCATAAGTCTCAAAATTATATATATTTAAGAATATTCACTCAAACCATAATATTTCAGTGGCATCTAAAATAATAACATGAGAAATACTAAAAGAATCCAAGACACCAAATCAAGGTGCTACAAAGCAAAGAGTGCTTGAAACAAAAATTTCAAAACCTAAGAGGATATCTGCCTTCAGATAACAAGTCTATGTGAGAAAAGCACACCAATGCTTTGCATAAAGACATATAAAACATTTAAAATAAGCAAAAGAAAAAGCAACATCTGGGAAATATGCCTGTTATGAGCAGTTTTGTTGATAGTGATAGTGTTTGTTGATTTTTTTTAATTTATCTATTTTTAAGTATTAGAAAGTCAGTTAAAGGAAGAACTACAGATTCTAAGAGAAATGTCATCAAGATTAGAATTTTAAGGAGGTAAAATAAAAAGAATTTTAAATATATTAAAAAAGACTTTAAAGTAATCAGGTTTGGATATCCTCTGGCCAGACAAAACAAAACTATAAAGATCAGCAACAGTTGTTGAACACAACAAAGTTTAGGTTAATTTTTTGGGGGGGAGACTTCTGAGGTGGAGAGGAGAGTGTGTGTAAATAAGGCAAGCTCAAGGTCAAGTCCTGTAATGTTTTACATGCCAAGCAGGTTTCTATTCCTGCAGAGAAAGCAGGACATGGGGATCAAATTAACCCCCACACATATATTCAGCTGTAACACAGTTCCTCATAGCTGCTAAGAGATGGAAACTTTCCAATTCATCCTTTTCATTTGAGCTTTTAGTTTATCTTTTTGTAATTCACGTGCTGATCTGCTCAAAGGATCCAGTCTACTAAGGTCATTAAGGAGTCCCTTGATTAAAAGGAGTCACAGCCCACTTGTTTTCAATATGGATCATTGAGTTTGGCTTAAGTAACTCTAAATTTCCATGACCACACATAGAGGTTTTCTTGATATCTCTCAGTGACAAAATGCCATACCCCATTTACCACCTTCTTATCTTGAGACATATTGCTCATAAATAGCAAATACTTTAAATTTTATGTAAGCCTCCACAGGCACCTAAATATATAAAAGCAAGAAAGAATACTATCTTTAATAAAATGTTTGGCATATGCATTTCAATTTATTACCCATAATGAAAAGCAACAGTTTATCTGTTGTTTTGGTCTCTGCTTTGACCCACTAGGCTGTAACTAGTTTTAAGATGATCATAGACAAACTGTACTCTCCAGGTCACACTGTGCTGAGCAAATGAAATGCATGACGACAGTTTTACATAATATCCATATGCAAAAGATGGATACATTGCTCATAAATTTATAATTTAATATACTGTTTTAATAATATACTGGAGAATTTATATGCATTACCCAATAGCAATTCCAAATTGAATAATAAATAGAAAGTGGATACACTCCCTTGAACTAACAAGCAAAATAGAATTTAAAATTTTTAGTCTTGTTTTATACATGACAAGAAAATGTTTCATTTTGCACAGTGGGGTACAAAGAATACTAAACTGAGTTTTCAGAGACATGAGAAGGAGTGTCAAACTTAGGTCCATAGAAAGGATATCATAGAAGGTAATGGAGCACAATATAGTTGAGGAGAGAATGATACCTATCTGAGGACATGATCACAAGGATGCTAAATAGTGTGAGTCAAACAGTCAGGTTTGCTTTCAAAAGGAAATACTGTATCCTCTTCCCAACTACATAGTAATTGATTTTGTAAAGAATATTGATATTTGCTCCAAGATGGTTTTCAAACATAGCCAGCCACCTAATATTGCTTTGTTAAGTTTAATTTTGCATTTTTTGCTTTTATTGTGGTAATTTCCACTAAGTATCGTGCTTTAAATTCTCGTTATTGTCACTGTTGTTGTAATACGCTGTGGAAAATAAGTTACACTATGTGCCAAATCAGTTTGGCTGTTTGTATGGAAGAAAGAAAATCATTCTTAATCCCTACATCACACTATAGCAAAAAAAAAAAAAAATCATCAATCCTGTTAAGTTATATATTCAAGTGAGGAGAAGAAAAATTTAAAGCTCCAGAAAATATGATGAAACATATAAAGTTATGAGAATATTAAGATTTTTAAACAAACTATTTGCAAATAAAAACAATGAATTCAAATATATTACTTTGATACTGGGGAAGAAACTCAAATCTACCTCAACTGGATATGCCGGACTGAACTGACTCACCTTGGGATTCCTTGCCCTCCTTGGGGAGTGGATGGGGGAGTGGATGGGGGAGGCTGAGGAAGACCTGGGAGGAGGGAAGGGCAGGGGAACTGTGGTAGATAAGGAAAAAAACTTTTTTTTAAAAAAAGAAAACATTCTGAACTCTATGAAAAAAAGAAAAAGAAACTTGATGTCATAACAAAAAAAAAAAAATCTGTGTTTGAAAAATAAGCATTAGTGCCAAAATAATGACTTTCAAAACTTTAGGTGATTTTCATGACGGAAGGGGATGGTTGAGTGAGAGGAGCAACAGAGAGGGAGAACAAAGAGATGGATATCTCGATTGAGAGAGCCATTGTGGGGTTAGAAAGAGACTTGGTGCTAAGGAAAGATCCAAGAACCTACAAGATATCCCGGGCCAGGATGCCAAGCAATAGTAGAGAGGTGTCTAAACAGGACTTCCCCTATAATCAAATGAATGGCCACCCTAATTGTCATTATAGAACCTTCAGCCAGCAATGAATAGAGGCAGAAGTAGAGATCCATTGCTAAGCACCAGGTCGAGAGAGAGAGAGAGAGAGAGAGAGAGAGAGAGAGAGAGAGAGAGAGAATGTGAGCAAAAGGATCAGATAATGAGGAGGAGACCCACAGAGACAACTGACCCGAGTTACTGGGAGCTCATGACTCTGAAATAACCACCGAGGAACCTTCCTGGAAAAGAACTAAACCCTAGGAAAGGTAGATGACAGTCAAACAGCATGGGCAGTATGTGGAGCCTCTTACAGTAGGATCAGAGTATATTCCTGGTGCATGAACAGACATCTCAGAACCTGTTTGCTACAGAGGAACACCTTACCCAGCCTTAATACTGGGATGAGGGACTCGTACCTATGCCAACTGGATATGCCGGACTGAACTGACTCATCTTGGGATTCCTTGCCCTCCTTGGGGAGTGGATGGGAGGATGGAGGGGGGTCATGCTGAGGGCGCACTGGAAGGAGGGAAGGGAGGGGAGCAGTGGTAGGTATGGGAAAGAACTTTTTAGATAAAAAAATAGATGATATTGTTTAAGAAATTTCAGGTGAAGACTGGGGAGGGTTTCTGAGTGTTTAGTCACAGGCTATGAGGGTGATGGAGAATCACACATCACCCTGAGCATGCAGTATGTGCCTTGTTTTATGACTTGTTCTCCTTTGATAGAGGTGTGAATGTCACAGGACCCGTCAAGTACATTTTGCTATGTGAAAGCATTGAGGAAAGAAAATTTCAAACCTGTTGCCAAGAAGCATAAACATAGAATTCTAAATAGATTTACTAAATCACCAAATTTTATCCATATACAAAAGCTCCTAGTCCATATCTGGCTCCGTATTATGAGATGGAATGGGTTCATCAAGTGAGCCAAGGCTATTGGCACGGGGTGAGTAGGGTGATAAATATGTAAAATGTGTTGCATGAGTGGACTGAGCCTGAAGGGCAAACTTGATAAATGGTGCTCTACGATGTTTGATGAAGTCTATGACATAGCAGAGCTGGCCAAAGCAATAGATAGCAGAGCTAAGTAGTGGCAAGATCATGATGATGCTTTATGATTCAGAAGCAAAAGGTTGGCACAATTGGGACAAGGCCATCCAGAATGTTGGTGCAATAGAATTGCCATCCAAATGAGGAGCATAAGCACCAAAGGTAACTGTAACAATAATGAAGAGGCTGTGCAGTCTGCTACATACAAGGCTTTTCTGGACACAGCAGTATTATTCCTTTTTAATGCCAAGATGTTCCATGAACAATCAACATGATCTTTTTTCAACCACTCGAATGTTGTTTTCCACATTCGCAGTTTCCTTCACTAAACTTAGTGAGACGTCATCATACAAACTTGGTCCTTCTTTTTGTGAAAAAGTGATGGGCTAAGTGTGGTAATATTGGCATGTAATCTCCACATTACGAGAAATAGAAGCAGAGTAATCACTAGTTTGTGGTCAACCTTACACAGTACAGTTCAGCCCAGCCTACATTGTAAAACCCTGTCTTAAAGCAGCAACACAACACACATACACACACACACAGAGCGGGGAATAAGCCAGTCTCATAAAATTCTTCATGACCATCCAACTGCTTTCTACAAGAATTCTGAAATATTAGTTGTAATATTTTTCCTCATTAATCAACTAAGCCCCTTACTAGCTAATTATTGCAATAAAAATTATTAATGCAAGCACTATTATATGGGTTCTTAAATAATTTTAGTTATAATAATGTTATAAATAGAAAGATCTATTATCATAATCATTAATAATCATGAATTTCACTACATATAACATAGAATTATACATAGGTCTTCAAACTGACCTGGAATTTAGAAAGGCAAATGGAAAGTACGCTTTGCAAGAATCTGAGAGAAATAACATTTCTCATTGATAGGCCTAAAAGAATGGGGTCTGGCCTTTACATCAAGTTTGCCTAAGTTTCAGAATATACATAAAGCAAAAAGGGTAAAATCTGCATTAAGAAAGGTATTCTAATGAGTTTGGGGAGAAACAAAGATAACCCAAATAGTGGTGATAATGAGGAGGTTAAATAAAAGAATGTTGGACTGTTACATAGACTTTGCTCTATTTCACTGATGTATTTGCTAAAAACTTTTGTATCAATGGTAGGGATAAGACTTCAAAAGGAATAAAGAATAGCCCCAAACTTTAAAGGCTAACAAGAAATTTGAGCTGAGTAGCAAGTAAAAGACTCATAGACTTTCTTGGTGTGTAGGAAACCTCAGTATATATGAGGTACATGTATAATACAATTAATGTAAAAAAAAGTATAATGTTATGTGGATAGGGTGAAAGAATAAGATATAATACAGTGAGTACAGAGTAAAGATGTTAAAACTCCATGGCATCTACTTCATGAATCTTATTAAACTAAATAATCTACACTTAAAAACAGCATGCCCAAGCTATAGGTGTGAAAATTATCCCTGCAGCTTTAGATGGGTTTGGCTCAAGATAGCAGACTGACTACAAACATTTTTGTTCCCTTCTTTCCAAGGCCCCATAAAGATGGCAAGAAAGCAGTATGGGTTTTTTTTTAAGCATATCCCACAAAATGAACAACAATCGGAGATAGAGAAAGTATAAAACAGGACTATGAACAAGTTTCTAGAAGAGAACAAGCAAGAACAGAGCAGAATGATTAAAGAGGGAGCCAGCCTCTTCCTTCAGGAAGCTCCACAATCAAATGGCAAGAGAAAGAACTAGGGACTTTCTCTGGCCTCCCTCTAAATGTGATGGGACAGGTTACCAGAAATCCTGAAGTACAGCACTAACCAGCCACAACTAAACATGTAGGACAGGTAATCCCAGAGAAATCATCTTACCAAAAAAAAATTGTCTACTAACACATGCATACATCTGAGAACATAGCACACCCAGAGGAGAAGGAAAAAAATGAAAGATATTTTACCAAAAAAATACTTTAAAATTTCTATAAAAGCATGCTACTTGGGGTCTAGGAAGACAGCTCCACTGCAGAGAGCTTACCCAGCAATCACGGAGGCCTGAGCACAGATGTCTCCATCCTAGGTCTAATTGGAAGAAGTAGATCACTGGGGTGGGTGTACTTACCGCCTAAGAGTTTGTTCAGCTGCAAACTCATCAATGCGTTTTTCCATTTATGAATCTGGTCAAATTCCCAATCACTTGTCAGTAAAACAAATCCTTCAACTTGTGAATCTTTGTGGGAGGGCACTTCATATTTAAAATACAGCAGAGCCTAGGTAAGATAGAGATATCAGCACACAGGATATAGCTTTCCTTATAACCTCTTTTATCCTCCCTGCTTCTAATGTATATGAATATTTGCAAAATATACTGGCCAAGAAAAATGCTACATCAACCATAGTCAAATTGCTCCCTTTAGCTTCTGGGATAAAACTCATTCTCTGTAGTAGATTTCTGATGGGTTTAAACATTTGTTTTCTCATCTTCTTGCTGATGGGGGACATCTTCTGCCATCTTTGTCTACCCTCTACAGTAGCCAGTATTACACAGCTGGTGTCGTGGTGCAAAGCAAAAGGCTGGTCAGGCTTCAAAGTGTAGTATGACATGGAAGCAAACACACAGATTCCAGGTGTTGCCGCTTAAGAAACTCACTCGCAAGAACCCCTGCCCAAATGTTCCTGAGCACTAGGAGGGTGGTCACAAGATAAAGTAAATACTGAAACTGAAAGCTTGTTTGGAGAATTTGATAAGCCAAAAGATGTAGGACACTGCATTAAAATGCACTTAGCATATCTTTGCTGTTATATTTAATGTTTCATATTATGGGGCTGTACATTGCACAGTGTTCTTAAATTCTGACCATATCACTCATCCTTGAAATTAGTAAATATGAGTGAAGGTGGCTGTTAAATAAAGTAGGAACTACAAACATTGGTTCAATTTGGCAGTTGTCTGGCTCCATTGTTCAGCTTGTGATGTTTTAAATCTGACTTCATCGTCTTCTGATTTTTGATAAGTATAAGTTCTTCATAGTCAAGAGAAACATTTAAAAAGACTTTCCTCTGCTGTCTTAGGGTTTTCTGTTGCATGGTGAAGGGATACCATGACCATGGCAACTCTTACAAAGAAAACATTTAGTTGAGGTGGAGGCTTACAGTTTCAGAGGTTTGGTCCATCATCATCATGGCAGGAATCATGCTGGAACTGAGACTGCTGTATCTTTTAGGAAACAAGAAGTTGATTGTCATACTAGGCAGTATCATGAACATAAAAAAACCTTAAAGCCCACCCTACAATGACACACTTCCTCTAACAAAGCTATACCACCTAATTGTGCCACTCCCTTTGGAGGCCATTTTCTTTTAAACCACCACACCTGGGTAAGACTATTTGTCCCTCTCTCAGCATTGCTTAGCTGCCTGTTGTCCTTTGTAGATGCTCGAGGCCTCATAGGCTTTCCCCTGTCCATTTAGCATATCTATTGTCCCTGTTCAGCTCTGAAAGCATGCATATAAGTAACATTATACAGATTGGTGTTAAGTTTAGGAATATATATGTATATACATACATGTATGTAACAATGAACTTGAGAGAAAGCTTGCAAGGGTATATATGAATGTTTGGGGGAAGGAAAAAGGGAAATATAATTATATTATAATCTTACAAAAAAAATAAAAGAAATATTTTTAAAAGCTTTATCTTTATTCCCTGCAACATCATTATTTTAAAATGACTTTGTTTTCATTGCATTGTGAAAATGATTTCACAACATTATATTTTGACATGTAGTTGAAATTTAAAGAAAACCAGTTCAATCATCATGAAATTTCTTTGTACACATCTTATATAAGGGGCTCCAGACAGTCAGAAACACATTTGTAAAAAAGAATAATTCATCTTATTATTATAATAATTCATCTGTCCTACACCACAACCAGCAGGGCCACTGCATGCTTAAGAGAAGTTCTCCCTGGATTGCAGGCCTATAATCTCAGCATGGGTAGCAATGAGCCTTACAACTACACATACAGATAAGCAAACAAGAAAGATGGCCTCCTATGTTCTCTGAAATTTTTATTATGGTGCTAACCTTTCAACAAGAAATGGCATCTTAGAAATGCCACATGCATTTTAACTCTTGTTCCATTTGCTAATGGCAAAGACGACCTATCAGCCAAGATGGGGGATAAAGAGTCTCACCATTAACTACATAACACCTCAGTTCTGCAGGGTCATTATGACTCTATTTTTCACTCAGGCTAGTGCTGCTTATTTGTCAATTCAGTCCAAGAAATATTACTTTTCCATTACCAATTGGAGTATCCAGGGAGATGTGATGTTATACAATCCTACAGTGTGACCTCACTTCCAGGAACTTCTTACATTTTTCTTATTAAAACTTATTCTTCTCTGACTGATCTGTAATAATCTCTGTAGTTGTTTATTTCTGAGGGCATAAGAGAATAAAAGATAGATGCTTTGACTTTCCTCATCTACAAATGTAAAATATTTTCAGAAATTATAAAGAAAGAACAAACAGTTATATCTACTCTAATCTGAAAACCAATTTGCAGGCATGTAACAGAAGACCTCATAGACTTCTCTGTAATTAAGGAAATGTATGGCATCAGCCCCTACTGAGTCGTGAAGATTAGCCATTCTTGACCATTAATTCTTCCAGTGTGATCAACAACAGCTGGAACTGCCAGATGCTTATGTCCAAAGAATCCACTTTAATAAATAGTGAAATATGTTCTTTATTTCTATTCCTCAAATATCAAGCAATATTTATATCACACAGAGCTATCAGAAGTAAGTAGCAGTAAATAAGAAGCAAGTCATTGCCTCATCAACATGGAGGGCCTACTTCTGCTGAGGGGGGAGAGATAAAAGAGAATGAGGAGTTCTGATGTGCTTTGTGATGGGAAGATACCATTTTTTTATGTGAATGTCATCATTGTAATAGCTGATAAGATAAAATTTCAGTAAACACCTAAATGAAATGAGGAAATTAGCCATATAGATAATAAATTTAGAGCCTTTAAAATCAAATTTTCTATCACATATTTATCATGTTTTTTTGTATGAAAATAGAGATGAAACAAATAATTACCACTTTCCTTCAGTAGCATCAAATTTTAACTTTTGGATCATAATCAGTTGACTTGTATCATCTCATCTCTGTCTGTGACCTCATCATCAGACACAGAGAAAGAACATAGCTCAGGAAGTAGCCTTAGCCCTCAAGTGATTACCACCAAAGAAGACCACTTGGACATGGGTTCAAACCACTAGAAAAATCTTTATTAGCTATCCTGCAACTAACTAACAACAAACTGAGTGTTTGGAAACAGGGTTCAATGCCAACCCTTTCTCACAGTGAGCTTTTAAGCACAAACCCACATCCTCAGTTATCAATAACAATTAGTCCAAAGCTAACTTAGAAGTCAAAAAGTAAGGTTAGTACATTTAGAGACTCTCTCAGAGCTAGGGATTTTGATGGAATTAGTCTTTGTTTTCATTTTGGCAGGTGGTGCTACCTATTTGCTAAGCTCCAATGGTACTTCCATTGTGACATCAGTTGTGCTTGGGTCTGGGACTGACTCTGCTGCGCTCTACAGGGAAGGCTAAGGGGAGAATGAGGCATGGTTATAAGCTACAGTGAATGATGAAAACTTTCTGGATTTTCTTCATGCATTCTCTGAAGAACAAAAATGGGTGAGTCTGACCTACAGGTTGGATGACCACTTTCAGAGCCCCATAATGCCCTTGGGTAATAGAAGTGAGGTAATGATTCATGGCATTTTGGGGTGCCAATAAGCCACTTTAATTTCTTTTAACATCAGATAATTTTTTAACAATGAAAGTTTAATCTGAAAAACTAGGTTTTTTTAATGTATGTTTTTACTAATATAAATATATCTGTCTTTATACAAGAACAGTAGTCTATTTTTTTAGGTTTTCCAATTTAGTGGAATACAGGTTTTTGAAGTATGACCTAATGATTCTCTGGATTTCTTTGGTATCTGTTGTTAAGCCCCCTTTTCATTTCTGATTTTGTTAATTTGGATATTCTCTCTCTGCTTTTTGTTTAGTTTGAATAAAGTTTTGTCTATCTTGTTGACTTTCTCAAAGAACCAACTCTTTGTTCATTAACTCTTTGTATTGTTCTCTTTGTTTCAATTTTATTAATTTCAGCCCTGAGGTTGATTATTTCCTGCCATCTACTCCTTCTGGTGAGTTAGCTTTTAATTGTTCTAGAGCTTTCAGCTATGCTGTTAAGTCTCTTGAGCAAGATTTCTCCAATTTTTTCTATGTAGGCACCTAGTGCTATGAACTTTCCTCTTAGTACTGCTTCCATTGTATCCCATAAGTTTGGGTATGTTCTACCCAATGATTCAGCAATACCACTATTGGGCATATACCCAAGGATGTACATTCTTACTCCAAGGATATTAGCTCAACCATGTTCATAGCAGCATTATTCATAATAGCCAGAACCTGGTAACAACTTAGATGCCCCTCAACCAAAAAATGAATTTAAAAATTGTGGTCCATTTACACAATGGAGTACTACTCAGCAGAAGAAAAAAAAAAGACATCCTGAAAGCTGCAGGCAAATGGATAGATCTGAAGAGTATCATCCTGAGGTAACACAGACCCAGAAAGATAGACGTGGTCTGTACTCACTCATAAGTGAATTTTAAATGTAAAGCAAAAAATAACCAGGCTACAATCCACAACACACCACCCCTAGCAACCAGGTGACAAGAGGAAGCTAAGAGAGACATCCATAGATCCCTTGGGAATGGGAAATAGAGAAGATCTGAGTAAATTGGGATCCTTCTGGGGAGGAAGCAAGGGGAAATGAGAAGAGATCATGAGAGATTGGGATGGTTGAGTGGGGGGAGCAACAGAAAGGGAGAACAAAGAAGTGGATATCCTGATAAAGGGAGCCATTGTGGGGTTAGAGAGAAACCTGGTGCTAGGGAAACACCCAAGAACCCACGAGATGAGTCCAGCTAGGACTCCAAGCAATAATGGAGAGCATGCTTAAATTGGCCTTTCCCTACTACCATGAATGACAACCCTAATTGCCATTAGAGAACCTTCATCTAGCAGCCTATTGAGGCAGATGCAGAGATCCGTAAGCTAAACACTGGGTGGAGTTACTGGTCCCACTGAAGGGAGGGAGGAAAGATTGTGGCAGAAATGTTCTCTGTATGCTGTAAATAAAGTTAACTGTTTTGGCCCATGGCAAGCACCATAGCAATAGGCAGGAAATCAGAGTAGAGACAGGTAGAAGGAGGGCAGGGTCAGTCACTCTTCATCCAACCCCTGAAGAAGAGCCATGTAAGAAATCCAGGTGAGCCACGGACCGGACCACATGGCAGATAGAATACTAGAAATGGGTTTAATTAAGATGAAAGAGCTAGCTAGTAATGTGCCAGAGACATAGGCCAAACAGTATGAAATTAATATAAGCATCTGATTCATTTCTTTGGGGAAAAAAGCTGCCACGAGCAAAGTCTGAACTTCTGGCCCTAACAGGCCCAGAAACATTCTACAAAAAGGGATCTCATCAGGACCATGATGAAGAGACCCATGGAGTAGGCTGTCCCATTCTGTTGGAAGTGTGAAGACCCTGAAATGACAGAACCTTCATAGAAAGGATCTGGACTCTCTGAATGTAAATGACAATTGAATGGCATGGGCAGTTTGTGGAGCCTCTTGCACTCAGACCAGAGTTTATTCCTGGTGCAGGAACTGGCTTCACCAAGTCTATGCCCTACAGAGGAATACTTTTCTCAGTCTTGATACTGGGGGCAAGGGGAATGACTCAGCTCAACTTCAACTGGATTGTCAGACCAAAGTGACTCACCTTGGTATTCCTTGCTCTCTCTGGGGAGTAAATGGGGGTTGAGGAGAGGAGAGGCTGGGAGAGGCTGGGAGAGGCTGGAGAGGCTGGAGAGGCTGGAGAGGCTGGGAGTGGGATGGGAGAGGCTGGAGAGGGGGCAGGAGAGGGAGCATTGGTGAGTATGGAAACAAATTTAAGTTAAAAAATGTCAAACACACACACAAAATAAGTATAGTAGTGAAGTATACTTTTTATATTTTTATGATGGAATGGGGTTATGAATCTCAAATTTTCTACAGTCCACAAAATTACAATCTAAACCTAGGGCAGCTCCAAGGATGGACAAACCTACAAGTGGATGCTGAACTAAGCCACCTTGGGACCTTGGGACCTCCTGCCCTTGCTGGGGAGGAGATAAGGAGATGGGGAGAAGAGAGAGTGACTGGGAGGAGTGGGGGGGGGAGAAGGAAGTTTGAACAAGGGGATATGTGAATTAAAAAATGACTTTATTCATAATAAAAACATTCCCATATTCAGTTCAGCTCTGACCATGGGAAATAGTTGGATCACGATTGTATGCCTACAGATAATGAAAGACAAATTCCAGAACCCTGTAGAATAAACTTCAGGATATATGAGAGTCTATGCGTGTAGTAGCATAAATGAGACTCAGAGCCAAATATCAGGGGAAGGCTGAAATATCAGAGAGAAGAAGCACCACAGTCAGTTCTCACTCAGCTGTCTTGCAACTTCCTCAGCCTCGCTCCTGGTCGCTTCTGCCTGTCACTTCTGTTCTTGCCTGGTTTCTACAGCCCTTATAGCCCTATCCCATCCAGGTTACGATTAAAGGCATGTAGCCTTGAACTCACAGAAACAGAAGTTCTTTCTCTGGAGTTATGAGATAAAGGATGTTGGTTACCCTTCTCTGCTTTCCCTGTGCTGGGATTAAAGGTGTGTGTATAATTGACTCAACTGTTTATCCTTGTATTCAAGGATGAAGAATTTCCTGAGTTTTCTGCCTAGCATTTCACTGTGTGGTCTCTCTGATATCCCAGGATTTATTAAATATTTAACATATATCCACATATAGAACAGAAGCCCTTTTCACAGAAAGACAGCTTTTGCTACTGACCAACACATCAGTAATGCCCCTGGAGAGTAAATGAGCCATGCCTTATTTGTATCTCTGTTAATTGGTACTAATTATTTCCACACACAAAGATTCCATGTCCACAGGAATGCAAAGAATGTTGGTGAAATGTCTCTGATATGTAATGCCAGGAACCATAGCAAGTGTTTGCCATATACTTGAGAAACCCAGTCAATGCTCACAACAGTTATGAAATAGCTCTTCATGTCCTCTCATGAGAGAAATGTGTCAGTGGTGGTAGGTAAGGCCACACAAATAACAACTGACCGAGCTCTAATCAGACCCAACACTGAGAGACAGCAAAGTGCATCATCTTCATGCTCTTCCCTTCAAATAAAAGAAGGAAAATAAATACCTATGATAGCAGGCACTGCCCCCTCATACCAGCCACTGGGGGTCTGCCCTGCCTTGTCCTACAGCTGGCCCTCACATCATGGAGTAGTAATCTAGTTAAAGCTAGACATACATCACTTCCAGACTAATCACCCTCCACACCCAGCAGCTTCCAGTTTCCTGCACAATAAAGCTATAGTTCATGAACATAGCCTGCAGATCCTTGCCCACATGGACATGCCACATCTCAGCTGCCCTCTTCTCATGCTCAGCTCATACATTCTCTCCATATCACTCTTGTCTCCCTGCTTCTCTTGGAAAGAAAGAGGATAAACATTTCAGTTCTCAATATGTACTCTCTTCTGCAGCACCTGGCCTACACCCTCGTGACTCACCTTCTCCCTGAGTTTAGGTTTATCATCTGATAACGTAATCTCAGAAAAAGACTTCACAGAGACCTTCCTAAGGCAGTGTCAGTTCTGCCATTCTGTGACTCCTTACTCCACTAGCCTCTTCCCCCAGCTTGTCACATCTAATATCAATATGTACATCTTCCTTTTCTCATCCTAAAGCAGAAGTCCAGTAAGGCAGGGCCTTACTTCTTCCATGCACAGCCATCACTGAACCTGCAGCACTTTTCTACTGTTGTCTACTGTTACACCTAGACAGATATGAGACTCTTCTGTTCCCACACCTCCACCTCACCTTGACCTCTGTCTTGGACTTTCCAAGACTGTTACTAATTATTTTATATGCTTCCTAGTTCAAGGAAAAACAGTGAATACCTTCTTGGTCTCCCCTTTCTTAACATCATCACCGCCCATGGAGGTCACCTCCCTGTAGATGAACACTTCCTTGAAAGTTCAGATAGTACTCACAGAAATTAGTTATTTCTGGGTCAAAGTAGGAGATAGGATTGTTCTTGTCCTGTATCACATTTAGACTTTTTACAATAATCAGTCTATAGTTAACTTCTTTAAAAACCCAAATAGTGATCAATTCCCATATTTGTTACTTATTCCTAAATTTATAGCAGAGTGACATGCAAGACCTAAAAAAATTGTAAAGTTATCACATTTATCACATTGTTTTAAGATTATCTTTGTCTGAATGGTAGAAAACCAATGGTAACTGGATACAGGAATGTGAGCTTGGGGGACAGGTTGAATAGCCGAACACCATGGACTTCATGCTGGACAGTTGTGTGTGTGTGTGTGTGTGTGTGAGAGAGAGAGAGAGAGAGAGAGAGAGAGAGAGAGAGAGAGAGAGAGAGAGAGAGAGAGAGAGACTAGATCTATGTGTATCTCTCTCCCCTACTGTGTGGCAGACGAGAGGGAGAGAACAGTCTAGAGTTGGGTGTTCTTCTTCAATCTCTAGCCATTGCTCCCCCCACTCTTGCCTTGGATTTTCCAAAAGAGTTTCTCTGTGTAGCGCTGGCTGTTCAGTAACTCCCTCCAAATCTAGGCTGGCCTTGAACTCAGAAATCTGTGTGCCTCTGCCTCCCATATGCTGGATGAGAGGCATGCACCTGACCTGGGACCACCTTATTTTTTGAGATATGGTTCTCACTGAACCTACAGCTCAATGATAAACTAGACCATTGTAGTTGGAATCTAGTAGAGTTGATATATCTAGGATAAACATATCTCACTATATCTAGGGTAATAGTTTCATGTATTAGTGTTTGTTGAGGTTACCTGAACCTTGAAAAAATCATATAAAGAACAATGATTGTTTTCTATGACTTATAGAGTTATTTTCTAAAAGGGTTATCCAACTGTTGCATATCTTTGGTCATAAGACTATCCAGACACACTTGGAGGTTTTATACTATTGGATGCTGCAGACAGTACACAATAATGACTAAAGGTTGTGAGGTGTGGTGACTTTCTTGAGATAACATAGAGAATAAATCTAAAGGGATTTGACATGAAAAAACCTGTCATATCCCAAACACAACCCTTATATACAGTCAATAAATATGCTTCTGAACAGAGGTTCAGGGTTCAGTTCTCAGAAACTGTTCTTCCCTGCTGCCAGAGAGACCAAATGACACTCTGGGGTGTCTTTCTTTGAAGAACCTGCGCAATACAGAACACCTAACAGACTACTATCTTAGGATTTTATTGCTGTGAACAGACTCCATGAGCACAGCAACACTTATTTTTAAAAAATCATTTAATTGGGGCTGGCTTACAGTTCAGAAATTTAGTCATTTATCTTCATGGCAAAAAGCATGGTGGCATGCATACAGATATGGTGCCGGAGAGGTAGCTGGGAGTTCTACAGCTGCCACAGGCAGCAGGAAGAGAGTGTGACTAAGGGCCTGGCTTGAGCTTCTGAAGCCTCAAAGTCCACCCCCAGTGACACACTTCCTGCAACAGGCCTCCAACAAAGCTGCACCAACTCCAACAAGGCTCCATCTCCTAATAGTGCCACTCCTTCCCTATGGGACTATGGGGACCATTTTTATTTAAACTACCACAACTAGTTGTCAGGCAAGATCCCAGGAGTCTCCTATTTCCACCTCCCAGTATTGAGATTACAGCTATGTGCTGCCATGGCCAGCTTTTTACATGGTTGATGAGCATTTAACCTCAGATCTGTATACTTGCCCAGTAAGCACTTTACCCAGTCAGTGCCCTATTTTTACTGTTAAGTGGCTGACTCAATATTTCAGGGTAGTTAGCAAAACCCCTGGTCTCTACCTATGAGATGTGAGTAAAACAAACCACACACACACACACACACACACACACACACACACACACACACGGAACATAGAGAGAAATAAAAATTAATATGTTTTTACAAAAAAGGATAATGAGCTCACAAATAGAATCATGAGAGGCTATTTCTCCTAGGAATCTTCCTTGATAAACCCTATGTTTAAAGCACTACATATATCACACCATTTTATACTGAAAATGAAGCAGGAAACAAAAGGTCCCAGTTCCATTTTACATTAGGAATAATGTGTGTTTATGAAGATCAAGCAACCTGTCCATATTTTCTTGGTCTGAAAGTGTTAGAGGCAGCTCTGGAATCAAGGCTGATTGTAGTCTGATTCCAAAGTCTATATTCTTGCCCACTAATTCACAAAATCTAAGAGCAACCTGTTTTAAGAAGTAGAAAACAATGCCTAGAAAAACTAATGACTTTTTCATACTGCACAGCTAGCTTTCCTATAGAGCCGAGGGAATGATGTTGCCCATAGTGAACTGAGACTTCCTATATCAATTAACAATCACACAGTCTCTCACAGAAAACTGAGCTGGGAAATCTCTCAATTAGAACTCCTTTCTCCAGGGACTATAGGCTTTGTCAAACTGACAGTGAAAGCTGACCAAGACAGAGGGCACGGGATGAACTCAGCTCTAGAACATGCTGCTATTTGTCTTCCAACATCCATTCTTTCTAATTTTTCTAAGAGAAGACTAAGTCGTAATCATTTTACAATGATTTGAAAGTTTTTAGAAGTTGATATTTTCTGGATATTGAGATATAGTACAGTGTGCCATAGCTGAAGTGATATAAGCACTGCTTTTTTTTGTCCTTTATCTTTCTTTTTCCTGGAAATTCTGATACAGCGACTTGAATAACATCAGACAATGTATCCATGAAGACCAAACTGCATACTAGAAATGAGTATAAAGGCAGAAAAGGAGACTAATTCAGAAGATAGAAAATATAGATTGCCACCTGTTTTCATATTGTCTGTGAAAAGAATGGTCAGTTCAACAGGGATCTGTATAGAAACAGAACTGATGGAGTGTATATGTATTATAAAATGAGACTCACTATAATGAGTTACATGATAGGGTCTGGATAGTCTAATGTGCCACCCAAACGCTAAAGAACCTGAGATCCAGTATCTGCTCAGCCCACAGAGCTAGATGCCTTAGCAGTCCCAATCTGGGGTTGAAAGACCGGTGTATTTCTTAAGAATAAACTGGAGACTGAAATCAACAGTAGTGGGTTTAGAAGTAACAGACACAATATCAAAAAGCAAAGGCAGGTAAGACTGCTTCTTCCCCAATCTCTTCACACCTGGGTCACTTCCTCAAGGTGCTACTCGCTAGAGTCTTCTCCCTCAGCTGATTTCCAAAAATGCCTTCACAACCTGCCTAGAGGCAAGTTTACTCCAGATCCCATCAAGTAGAAAAAAATAGCCATTACAAATATTTTTTATATTTTGTATGAGTATATGAAAACCTAAAGAACAATCCTTACAAAATTATATAAAATTCAAACTTCATTGTCTATAAAGTTTTATTGGCATACAGACAGGCTCACTTATTTCCATATGATATACAGCTACTTTTGCACTACAAATGGAGGTCAAGTTGTTGTAAGAGTCTGTACAGCCCATGGAAACTCAAAACATTTGTTCTCTGACTTGTCAATGTCAATTATTCTTGGCCACTCAACTGCAAACTTTTTGTTAGGTGAGAGAAATAAACACTTTGACTGTATATGATACACCACATTTCAGGTTTTAGGTTGTCATGGCTGAAGGTGCATGGTGCACAGCCATGTGAGGCTTTATGAGCTTGGAGAACCACGAATAGATAAGAAGGACAAGCAGCTTGGGCGGCATTCTGTAAACAGCAGAACTCTTTATGTAGTTCCTGTAACTTCTCAAGACTTAAAGATTTTGTTGGAACAGGCTGTGGCTACTGAAGTGTGAGGAGAGAAAAACGAAGAACTTTAAAGACTCATTCCTGCTGAACTCAGAAGCCACAAGGGTGTGTGAGTCCTCTGCTGTAGTCCTTATACAAGCTAAAGTCAAGTGAGAGTGGGATGCAGAATTTCTCAGGGCTCAGCAGAAAAGAGAGTTGCTTCAAGCTCACTTATGGCCTCCTGCTCGGCAGGTGGTACTAAACTAAAGGTGGTGCTACCTTTGTCTTTTCTGATTGTTGGCTGGTTGTTGCAGCTAGTCATTGACAGGAGGGCCTCTCTATATAGTAGCAAGTCTGAGAGCAAACAAGTGTGGAGAAACACAAGCCAGCCAGAAATCCTAGTCTCTAAATCATCCCCCAGAAGTGGCATCTGCTAGATTCTGTTTGTAAGAAGCATGTTCCTAAATCCAACCCACACTGGAGGGGAGAGAATCAAGCCAAGATGTGGATATTAGGAGGTGGAGCCATTGGCAGCCTGTCAAGGCCACCTACCACACTCAAAGTGATGCAGACATTCAAGGATTAAACCCTCTTAAGCTTATCTTTGCTACTGGTTTTGGGATATGCTGTAGAAAACAAAAGGTGTGGACTCAAGGCCACAGCGCAGTTGGCTGAAATGCTCTTCCCAGCTCCAGAGGACACACATTTGGCCCACTTTACCCTCTCCATGCACATCCTCATCTTAGCAACAACAGAGCCACTTCAGCCCTGTCTCTTATATGTTCATCCTTTTGAAAAAATTCTTCCCTGTGTATCTCATACAAGTACCTTTAAAAAATTCCGTGTTTATTTTCCCAATATGAGTTCAGATATGAAGTTTGTCTTTCTCCTGACTACTTCCCCAAATTCTTTCCACTTGTATCTTCTTTGCCTGCCATCCATCTTTCCAGCTCCCTTACTTTCCTCCTTAGCTTCCTCCTCCAAAAGGGGGCTCCCTTACTTCACATTCCCTTTCTCCCAACAGGAAACATTTTCAGAAACAAACCCTAGCCCAAGCCCGGGACTGCTCAAATAGCCACTTCTGACCAAAGGGCTTCAAGATAGTGCTCCAGCAATGAAGGATCTCTAGTGATGTTCCAATCTTGGCTGGCAGCAGCCCTCATTTGAATGCCCCCTACCTCTTCTGCTAAGCAGACACTTGAGCTTCCCCTATGCTGAGATGAACCAAAGAGTTAATCAAACCCCTGAAAGGAATACCAGGGAGCTGGGAGCCTGGCATTCTGCCCTGCCTGCCTATTTTGCAAATTTAAGAATAGGGAGCTTCCAAGGAGCTGATCCTTGAGGGTCCTTTAAATGCTAGAATACTAAATGGGCTGGAGATTTTCTGTTATTAGAGTGGCTGAGAGGAGAACCTGAGAAGGACTTTTAAAATACTGTATATTCACTTAGGAGACAGTCATTTCTGATTTTAAAGCAAAATAAATCAACATTTTAAAAGGAAAATATGTGTATATTCACACCCCATAGTTTTTTAGTTAATTTGTCTTTTAAAAAGAGTGTTGAGTGCAACACAATGGAAAACCTCTGCATTCTCATCACCCAGAAGCAGATTACAAGGGGAGCCACCAGCAAAAATAATAGACAGATACCACATGCATGCATGAGGCATAGATACCACAGCTACTGGAAAAAAAGAAAAAGCAGGAAAAAAATGAGGCCTGATAGAATAAAGGTTCAAGATAAGAGTAGTATAGAGAAACTCACTACAAAAAGTTCAGGAAAAATATATAAGAAGAGCAGGATGCTCATCAAACCCTGAGAATGAGAAGACAGAAATTTCTCACAGGTCAAACCAAGGAAAGAGGCTTTTAAAATGTGATACTGAAAGGGGATCTCTTATTTAAAAAAGAAATTCTAAGAAGGTTACAGAGATTCCTCAGAGGCCAATGCTTCTTACCACAAGGATCATGAGGCCCTAACTTCAGAGCCTCTCCTCCTACACTACCGTCTGGAGTCTAGGCCAAGTGTAGGTGCTGGTGGCTGGTTCTCAGGCGTCAGCAGCAAACTACACCTTATCAGCCTTGCCTTTTCACATTTGAGTGATCATTTGCACACAGGCAACCTGAGAGGAGCAAGGTCTATTTTAGGAACTGAAGGATACCTCTGTGTAAAGAACCTCTGAGTAAGGCCTTAGGTGAAGAAGACTGTTACTCATTATTGCTGTAACCTTGTCCTTGTTTGCATTCCCCCAAAGTGAGACAGACCACCCCCCTCCAAAGAAAATTAAACTCAGTTCACCTTCTGACTCCTTTGTGGGAAACTCCTAGCTCAGATTAATCCTCCACCAGCCTCAAGACAACACAACCTGGGTACCATGATCCTTTGGATTACTTGGTGCTCATGCTTTACCCTTGTTTAAACATACCCCATCAGTATTCTGGTCCTACAGGCTTATTTTTACCTTTGTCAGAGACTCCATCAGTTTGCACCTAGGGCCATCATAGCACATAAAAGTCTTCTGATGACTGACGTTTACTAAATTTTCAAACCTTTGCAAATTCATGGGCCTTCATTTGTTTTAACAAGATCTAAACTCACTGCAGTGAATCAAAATAATTGCAATATGCACTAGATTAGAGCACATGCTGATGCAGAGTTTCCATTAAGAAAAGCTTAAATAAGAACATAAAAGATAAGGTGGTGACTCTAAGAACTTCCAGAAAATATGTTAATGCTATTCACCTAAAGGTTATTTCCAGTCCGATGGCCAATCTCCTCCCAGCAGCAACTCAGAGACATAAGTTCCTGCTGTCTGTGACTCCTTCTTACATAGGAAGTGAGGATAATAAACAGAGCTAATTTTAGATTTAATTATCTGGTTTCTGCCACACTTATCAAGTCTCCTGTGCATGTGTGTGTGTGTGTGTGTGTGTGTGTGTGTGTGTGTGTATACATTGTGACAATTTCCTAAAAATAGCATTCCCTACCCCAAATACCTAGATTGATTTCTGTAAAATATGCAAAATACACAAAATGTATACAGACTGTTCTGGATTATTCTCATCATACATTGAAAGCTTCTGAGAGCCCCAGCTCTCAAACATGAAAGTCCAATAACAAGGACAGTGGCAACAACAGCCCCCCCCAACTAACTGTCTGCCCTTTTCACAGAGCACTGTGCTTTCGCTGCATCCCATCTGGAAGTGTTCATGAGCCAGTAAACAAGCTAATTATCTACAATAACCACTCAACCAAACAAGTATCAAGAAACTGATGCTACAGAAGATGAGCCTTCAAAGGAGAAGTTGGTGGGTGTCCTGGGTCAGCATAATCCTACATGCAACAGTGAAGGACAAAAGAAAAAAATGACAGCTGAGACAGAAAGAGGGTCTTTGGGGGTGTATAGATTTATCATGCCCCGAACTCATAAAGTCTTACATAGCTCACTATTTAAATGTAAAAACAAAGGTATTATTTTACCTATTTTCAGTGTGTGTAGGTGTGTATGCATACACATACTTAATTCAAATCTGGTAGAAAAGGTGATGGCAAATTTGGGGGTAATGTAGATCTTAATTTACTTTGGCCTACTGACATGCTCTAGTAAAATGATCCAACCCTTTCTGTGGAAGTCAAGATACAAAGAATACCACACCCCATCAATAAGCTGCCCTTTGTCTCCCAGGAACAGCATAGGGCATCTTAACAGCAAGCACCATCTGAGTCCTTTGTGAGACTAACATCTTCTAAGTTTCTTGTTCTGTCTGTAAAAATAACAAGCCGGAGGAAATTTGAGTTCTCCCAAGAGTTCAGAGAAATATCAGAGCTGTTTTTGGATAATTTTGAGGAAAAAGTTGCAGAATTAAAAATAATCATATGGCAATTTTTAAAATGAGTAATGAATGGGCATGTGAATGTGGATCCAATAAATCCATCTCCTTTCAGCAGCAGTCGGCTATATACCAACTCTCAATTTTCTGCTTTTTATATTTCTTAACACAGGTATTTTTTTATCTGCCAGTGACTAAAACGTTTACCATCCCCAAATAATCTTGATCCATTACTCCTGTTGCCCCAGGTCACAGAACATTCTAGTTGAGTAGCAGGTTATTAGGATGGATATTTTTATGTCTGTGCTGTATAGAAAACATGCATGCATATGTTTCCCCATCCTTAACCCTTATTATCCACCATCTTATGCTACCAGAACCTCTTTGTCCCTCCATTAGCCCCAATAAATTACAGTTGATTATAGTTCAGTTCCTTCTATACTGGGTTAAGTGCAGTAAAATGAGCAGAAAATGGCAAGCAAGGCCTTGAGTAACATCAACACCTGTAATAGCTTACTTTTACCTCTGATATTTTCACAGATGATTCCACCTGAAATTCTCCAATTTGGGATAATGATGCTGAAAGTATATAATGTGAGAATTTGGGGGTAAAAGCTGCAGATAGATGATGGTGATGGTAGTGGCTGAAAGGTTGTAGGTGGATAAAACGCAACGAGGTGTAAAAGGCTGCTGAAGATTACCCACACAAATGCTAAAATAAGTCCTAATTCAGTGATTCCATGTGTAACATTAATAGGTTTTGATGTTTATTTTTAAAAGAACACGAGAATCTCTGACAGGGAATTTGGAAATAATCATAATAATAATAAAATAGGTTCTGGATTAAGAAAATCATTCTAGGGCTGAAAACTCAGAGTTCAATCCTCATCATCATAAAAATAAATACAGAGAAAATGTGTGTGTACATGTGTGTGTGAGACATCAATCTGAGAGTTTCCATTTATTGGAATCATTAGCATTATATAAGCCTTCAACGGCAATGAGGACATCTAGATGTGACCCCATTTGTACTCAACCATAAGGCTCACTGTTACAGAGCATGAGGTGCTCAACTCTTTATTGAAACTCCATTTACCTCCAAGTTTTTGTTTTTGGATGAGCTTTAGATAAAGGGGTGAAGATCACAACATAAAGCTCCCTCTGGAATGGGAAAAGTAAACTGAAATTTAGGAGTTACCTTAGATGTACCCCAGGAGCAACAGGAGCTTGGCCTGTCATCTCTTCAATAAGCTGCATACACCAAATACGATCCCCACTGGTTCCAAATCCTTATTCCTTTGGACCTTTCTAGTCTTCAGTTTTACATAGAAACTTCAATTAATTTTTGCCAAACTACTCAGTATGCTGTAAGTTATTATGCAAGCATGTTTTACCAAACCTTGGAACCACACCCTTCTTAAAGTTTTACCTAACCCACCCTCATCTAGGCAACCCTGCTGATAATCTGCTGCTTACCCCAAACACCAGTGCCCTGCACTACAAAACCACAATAACATACTAATAGCATTCACCATTGTGCCAGGCAAAAAAAAATTCTTCTCTAGAGCCCAAAGTATGTTTCTTGGGGACCATATTGGTTTTGTACTCTTTTCTATAGGCCTACCTGCTGTGAGACTATGGTTTTGTACACTGTAAATCTTTGCCACTGTAAATATTGGTTTAATTAAACACTGATTGGCCAGAAGCTAGACAGGAAGTAGAGGCAGGGCAACTAGACAGGAGAATTCTGGAAAGCAGAAGAGCAGAAAAGCCTGACACAGAGGAAGGAAGACGAGAATGCTGCAATGAGAAAAGGTACCAAGCCATGTAGAATCATAAGTTAATTTAAAGTATAAGAGTTAGATAGTAATATTTCTGAGACATAGGTCAAAGAGCTTGAAATTAATATATGGCTTTGTGTAATTATTTAAGAATAAATGGCTCTGGGACCAGCTGGGAAGAACAGAAAAACTTTAGAATATGCCTACCTGTCATACTTTAACCTTTTAGACAGACTGAGATACCCTCAAGAGTCTCAATGTCGTCTCCATTCCTGTACTTCTAGGGAGGTGGACCTGATCCCTTTATAAGACCTGTTAGGTCCTGCTTCTGTCCCTGATACCTTCCTCACACATTTTCGTGGACTTTGCTTCTTCATTCCTCTTCTCTCCTAACAAACTTCTCCCTCCTGACACCCTGCAACTATTCCTTCCCTTAAACCAAAATCCCAGAAGAAAAAATGTGAAACAAGACACTGCTCTTTCCTCACTCAACTGTGCCTAAGTGGCTCATCTTAATATGTCCTCTGGATTAGACACAAATCTTCACGTAGCCTCCTCCATCCCACAAATGGTCTTTCTGCAGAAATCTTTAAACACTAGTAAAAAAAATTCCCTAAATCAGATCACTGGGATATTATTTTACTACATTATTTACTAAACTCTGATTATTTTCTTAAGTATACTAAAAACCACTATGCAATAGCAAAATAAGGCACTGGTGAAAAGTCACAGGAACACATACAAACTGAACACACCTACATACTAGCATGCAGACTAAGAAGAGAATATTAGCAAACTTCCAGGCTCCGTTGTTCTTTCTTACTCTCTGGAGTAATTTCTGAAACCACCACTGATGTTGCCATTCAGAAGTGCTCTAAAATAGAAATGTATAGAATGTACCTTTTGTGTTTATCTTCTTTTATCAGATATTGACCCTTTTGATTCATGATGCCTGTATGTGGAGTTCACTCATTCTTGCTCCTGTCTATGCTATGCTATGATTTATTTATTTTCTGTTGATAAACATTTGGGTAACTTCTAAAACTGTAATTTTTTAGTGGTGCTGCAAACATCTCACTGTATGAGAGTGCTATCTTCCAATTAATATGTGTGTTTTTCTGCTGGGTGAATATGAAAAGTGGAATTATAAGACAGCATCAATATTAAAGGTGCTGACAACTTCCACTCACACTGACTTGGTATGAGAGCTTCGGCTGCTGTATCCTCAACACCAACACTTGGTATCATTATGAACTTTTCATTCTGCTACTGTAATGAGTGTAAATTAATACTTTTTAATCCAGTGTATCCAGTAGCCTCAATCCCTCCAGATGTGACACTGGAGACTCCCTCCTTTACTTCTTTACAAACTTACTCCTCATTGCAGGACAGAAGATACAGCTTCAGTATCACTCCTCGTGTCCCTTTCCTTTCTAACCATCCCAACCTGTAAAACTTTTCTTTTCCTTTACAAACTCTCATTCATAACTCTATTGTTTACTATAGCTTCAATGGGTGTGTGTGTGTGTGTGTACACATTTCTTCAAGACAATATAATTACAACTGTATTCCACAATTATATTCATTCACTCACCCAACTGTTACTTGAGTTTTTAATAAATTTGAGACTATATAGAACATTAGGCACCTTGAAAAGAAGTAGAGATAAACTCTTTTTAAGAAATAATCCTAGCGGGTTATTTCTGGTGCCCACCTAAAATTCCAGCATCAGACACTGAAGGTCATCTTTGGTTACATATCAAGTTCTGAAGCCAGGCACTAAACTAAATGAGACCCTATCTCAAATAATAAATAAATGAACAGATGAACTAAAAAACAAAAGAAGGAGAGAGGGAAGAAGAATAAACCCTTGCCTCAAACAGCTTACTGTTTCCACACCAAACAAACCAATCACCACTTACAGTGTTTAAGTGTACCATAATAGAGGTTTGCAGCAATTATGGCGTCAGCCTTAGGGACAGAGAAAGCGTGGGACAAACTAGGGCTATGATTAATGTAAGCACTCTGTCTACTCTAAGATTCTCAGTGTATAAGGTGAGCCTGAGGGAATTTTAAAAAAGAAAAGGGGAGAGTGTTTAACCGAGAGGAACTCACAGAGAAAAAGTCTGATAAACTACTGTAGAAGTGTTTTTTAAGGTGTGTTAATTTTGCTTATGTTGTGTTTGTTTAACTCTGTGAAGCTGTGTTACTTTGATTGTCTAAAACTTCAGATGGTCTAATAAAGAGCTGAATGGCAAATAGTGAGACAGAAGAGAGAAATAAGTGGAGCTGGAAGGAAGAAATAATAACTAGAAGGAGAATCTGGGAAGAGAGGGAGATGATAGGGTCAGCCACCCAGGGAGCCAAGGAGTAAGAGTGAGAGTAAGAGAAAGGTAAAAGCCCAGAAGCAAATGGTAAGTGGGATAATTTAAAGTTAAGAAGAGCTGGCTAGCAACAAGCCAACCTAAGGCTAAGCATTTAAAATTAAGAATAAGCCTCCATGTGTGATTGATTTGGGAGCTGGGTAGCAGGCCCCTCCAAAAAGGTAAAAACAATCAACAACAGTGAACTCCTTACATACAGTAACATTGTTTAGAAGTGTTGAAGATGGCTGCCAGAGAGAATAGAATGTTTAAGGAGGCTGAAAACGCACACTGAAGGGCTTTTATAGTTTGCTAGGAAGTGACTGATTCATAAGTCAAGAAATCTACATATACTGGGATAATACTGTTTAATTCACTGAAAAGATCATATTTTAGTTTCAAAGCTAAGGCAGCCATATGTCCTGGGTTTTCCAGGACTTGGATGATTTAAAATATTTTCTCTTACCAGTCCATGTGTCAGAACACAGCCCATTGAAGGTCAGAAAAACTGTGTTACCATAACCCCATCCCATCCCACATGCCATATTGTTTTTTTTCAAATAAATGTTGACCTTGTTTCTGGTGGGTATCCTACACAGAAAACCATCTTGGTTTGTGAGCTTGTGATGTATGCTTATGAATATTCAAATACACAACTCCAATTAAAATAAGAGCCGAAAATCTGTGCTACAGGCAAGAAAAACATTCATTTCATAGCTAGATTTGCTTTACTAACAACAGGTTGTAGCCTGAAGGCCTGAGGATAAAAACAATTAATATTTTGTTCTTACCTTGATGTAGTAAATCTAATAAGGCATATTTGAATTTGTTTTACATTTGCTAAAGTGCCATGGACGTGGCCAATATAACAGCAGAAGCTGTAACTACTTTAAGCAGTTCAGGGGCTTTGTATAGCTCAGTCTCTACAGGGATACAAATGCCAGGAAACCCAGGCTAATTAAGAGAAATTTAAAGGGCATCCAAAACTTTGTCTACTCCAAAACCATCATCAGGTCCCGTCCACAATCCACAGAAGCAACTTCATCAGTGGTGGTAGTGGTGGTGGTACTAGAGACTGAGAATTACACGTGGTAGGCAAGCACTGATCTATATCCCTGTAATGGCTAATTTAATGTCAATTTGAAACAAGCTAGAGTAAATAGAGAGGAGAGAGTCTCATTTTTAAAAAGTGCCTTAATATGGTCAGGCTATAGGCAAGCCTCTAGGGCATTTTCTTTTTCTTTTTTCTTTTTTTTTTATTATTATGAACAAACAAGTCACACTTTCTATCCTTGTATATCCTTATTCAAGGTCCCTTCCCCCTCCCACCACATCATTCTTTCTTCTCCACAACTCCCCATCCCCTCCCTGGGCAGGCGGCAGGCAGTCCCAAGGTCCCACTGTCCCAATATTGCTTAGTTCAGCCTCCACTCCAGGCAGATCCAGTTTTCTCCCCCCAACCTCAAGACTGAGTCAGGTGTTCCTCTAGGGAGAGTGGGATCCAAGGAGTCAGTCCAGGGTGTTTCTGATCCCAAGCTGTTCAGTGGTTGTGGTTTGCAGCTTGGGCATGCTTTGCTTTTTTCTTGTTTGTTGGGCATTTTCTTAATTAGTGCTTGATGCAGAAGGGCCCAACCTATTATGGGTAGTGCCATCCCTGAGCTGGTGATCCTAAGTCTATAAGACAGCAAGATGAGCAAGCCATGGGGAGCAAGCCAGTAGTACCATCAGATCCTGCCTTCAGGTTCCTGCTCTTTATGAGTTTCTGCCCACAGTTTTTGATGACAAATTGTGAGTGAAATAAACTCTTTCTCCTCCAAAAGTTGTTTTGGGTCACAATGCTTCATTGCAGGCATAGGATCCTGACAATCCACCATCTCATTTTACTTTTTATTTTAAGACAAGTCTAACCTTGTCCTAGATAACCTTTAACTTACTCTGAAGTTCAGGGAGATATTGAAATTCCAGTCCTCCTGAGTCAGCTTCCAGAGTGGAATAGCTGAGATTACAGGATTAGAACACCAAACTGGCTGCAACAACTTCTAAAAATCTTCTCTACTTCTATATTGTGCACACTACTCTGCTCCAAACAGGCTCCTTGTCAATTGTCTCCCCTCTGCCCACCCAGCTCTTTATTCTCAAAATAATTATATAATTTTGTTAATAAATTCTTTACTATTACATGAATTCTGAACCACAGCAAAAACCCAGAATTTAACTAGGTAAGTAAGATATTCTTCTACTTCACTTCTAGCATTTTTTATTCCTTCTCCTAGAATAGAATTCAGTATGCGTGTCCCAGTTGCTTTCTATGTTGCACGCAGTAGACAATCTTTCACCTATGCACAATGCACATACAGGCAGGACTAAGTAAACTCAGTGAATTTGTTTTTTGTTTTTTTTTCATAAAAAGAAAGAAGTGCATGACATTAAAGAGACAAGTAGCTGGAGGACAAAAAACAGTCAAAACACAGATATATTACAAACAAATAAAATAAAGTCTTTTTCCTTTGCCTTTGGATAATTCTCATTTGATATTATCAATTTGAGGTTTACAGACTTTTCCCCTTACATTATCAGACATGTGTCAAATCTAAAATTTTAGTCTTAAATTTACTAATTCACTCATAATCTGTTATTTCTGTGACATAAAAGTACTGGAATATTAAAAATGCTTGCTACACCTACATGATCTCATGTTCTTGCTTACTACCATGGACCTTGAAATCACCACATATGTCATGGATCCAGAACTATCTAAATGATCTTCAGAGCATAGAATTTGAAAAGAACAATGATAAACTTTATCAAAGAACTCTAGCGGTTTGAAGAAGACACAAGCAAATCCATCAGTGAGTTTAAAAAAAAAAAAAACAAATGGCTGAATGAGGTCATGAAAATAATTCAGGATTTGAAAACTGAGTTTAGCAAAAAGAAAAATATTAAAGAGACTCAAGGAAAAGTGAGGACAAAATTGAAAATTTCAAAACCCAATAAGAAGACTAGGAAAAGCCTTAGAAGTGGAATGTACTAAGAAGTTGAGAGAATTTCAGTACTTGAAGATAAAGTAGAAGAATTAGACAACACAAGAAATGATTATTTTAAAACTTTTAAAGCATATAAAAGAAACCTATAGGGACTGTGAAATACTATGATTTTAAAAAACTTCTAATTATAGGCATAGGTGAAGAAAAGAAGCCCAAGTCACTGGCATAGATCATATCTTCAACAAGATTAAAAAAAAGAAAACTTTCCCAAATACAGAAAGCACATAAAAACATCAAATAGAAAAAAAAGCTCAAATGCCATATCACAGTTAGAATCCTAATTTTTTAAAATAAAAATTAGTAAAAGCTTCTCCCGACTTCATTGCAGATCCCAGAGACACAGTCCCAGATTTGATCTCATGCTGAAAAAGCCTTTGGCAAAATCCAACACTCTTTTATAATAAAAGTCCTGGAGATATCAGGAATACAGGGAAAATATCTAAATATTATAAAGGCAATTTACAAGAAGCAGACAGTCAACATCAAACTTAATGGAGAAAAACTCAAAGCAATCCCACTAATATTAGGAACTAGACAAGGATGTCCTCTCTCCCCTTATCTATTCAATATAGTTTTTGAAATTTTAACTAAACCAATAAGAGAATGAAAGGAGATTAAGGGGATAAAAATTGTAAAAGAAGAAGTCAAACTATTTCCATTTGCAGATGACATGATTGTATACATAAGTGATCCACAAAATTCTAACAGGGAACTGCTAAGGCTAATAAACACCTTCAGCACTGTAGCAGGATACAAGATTAAGTCAAAGAAAACAGTATCCCACCTATACATTAAAGATAAGAGGGCTGAAAAAGAAATAAGGGAAACATCACCCTTTATAATAGCTGCAAATAGCATTAAATACCTTGGAGTAACTATAACCAAAGAAGTAACAGACCTATTTGACAAAAACTTCAACTGAAGAATGGATTAATAAACTATGGTACATTTACACAGTGGAGTACTACTCCACAGTGTGAAAAAATGATATCCTAAAATTTGCAGGCAAATAGATGGATTTGGAGAATATCCTCCTGAGTGAGGTCTCACAAACTCAGAAAGATAAACAGGGGATGTACTGATTCATGGTGGACATCAAACAAAAACAGTTAAGCATGTCCAAGCTGCAAGCTACAACCACTGAACAGCTTGAGATCTGAAATACCTTTGACTGGCACCTTGGGCACCTTGGAGTCCATTCCCTCCAGAGAGACACCTGGCTCAATTTTGATGTGAGGGTGAGGAAAGCAGATCTGCCTGGAGTGGATGTTGAACTAAGTCACCTTGGGACCTTGTGACCTCCTGCCCTTGCTGGGGAGAAGATAAGAGATGGGGAGAAGAGAGAGTGACTGGGAGGGGGAAGGGAGTCTGAACAAGGGGATACATGGAAAAAATATGATTTTTTTCACAGTAAAAAAATTACTCCATATAACAGAAACGAAAGGAATGTTATCAAACTCTTGTTTTATGAGGCTAGCATTATCCTAATTCTAAAACCAGACAAGCTACAGAGAAAAGAAAATTATAGACTAAACTCCCAGGTGAACATAGGTGTAAAAGTTCTTGATAAAATATTTTCAAAGAGAATCTGTGATCACACTTAAAAGATTATTTACTCTGATCAAGTTAGCTTCCTCCACAGATGCAGGGATGGCACAACATATATAAATTCAGTAAATTGTATCACATAAACGTGTATAAGGACAGAATACCATGATCATTAGATGCAGAAAGGGCTTCTGATATAGCCTCTTATCCCTTCATAAGAAAGACATGAAGAGACTATGAGAAATTTACCTCAACATGGTGAAGATTGTATGATAGACTTAAATCCAACACTATTCTTAACAGGGAGACATCCCAAGCATTCTCACTAAATTCAAGAACAAGATAAATATGGATACCTTCTCCATTCTTATGAACTGTAATACTTAAAGTCTTAGCTATGGTAATAGGACAAAAGGAGAAAATAAAGCTACATCACTCTTGTGTAGCTATACCCCAAAGAGTTCAAGTTAATATGTCACATCAAAGGCTTCTGCAGCACAAGCCACTAAGTCATGAAGCCTTAGTACCCAACAAGAGACGAACATGCAGATAGGGATAATGCAACTTTACAGACAAAAGAATAACTATGTCTTTTGCAGGAAAATGTACGCAACTGGGCTCATTCCTATTAGTCTCAGGAAGACAAATACTATTTTCTCTCACTTTATGATCCCTTTGTTTCATGCAGACATATAAACTTATCTATGTATATATGATGTGAATCTAGAGACAAAACTCTCTAAGGTCAGAAAAGGACACTTAAAGAGGGGAAAAAAGAACAGTCTTGTGTTATGGAGGGAATGCATTCAACATACAACATAGAATGTATGAAAACTTTTTAAGTTAAAACTTTAAAATGTCTAAGAGAATCAGTGTATAGACACATTCTTCTGTTTCACACTTTACATTGCTCAGAGGCTTTGACCAAATGCCCCTTCTTCATGCTGCCTTTACCACTTTTCATTGTCAAATAAAATCTTTCATTAAAAAAAAAGAGATAACTATAATGGATGGAAGATGAACTTATGTTGACAGATTTATAAGGGAGACTTTTCAAAAGGCAAAAAGATCAGAAATTTAACCTGTTCTCAGAAAAAAGGAAATAAAACAACAACAATCAAAAAAGCCACAGTTAGAATATGAGGTCTAACTGCTAATCACACACATGTACAAACACACACGTACACACAGAGTAGAAGTACAAGGAAAAATAACTGCAATCTTCTCTTTATTACTACTAAAATCCTGCAATTTTTCTGGTGGCTCAATGTACTATTTATAAGAATGTCTGTACTTCTTTTGAATACTAAGAAAGTCAATATTCAAGATGAAATACTACAAAAAGATAAAAACTATCAGAAAATCTCTTTCACTTCTTAAGTCATGGCAAATAAAGAGAAGCTATACAAAATTTTACATAAATGTTTTTGGTCTTAACTAGGCATTTATTCTATCAGATTGTTTGTTCAGTTAATACCTGGTGTAGGCAAAGCAGGTGGGCATAGGCCTGGGAAGACAACACTCTTTGGCATCAGACAAACCTAGATTATAATTCTGGTCCTAAGTGAATAATGATCTGTAAATTTAATTAAATTTCTCAAATTAAATTTAGATATCTACATAAAGTAGTTAAATAATATTTACGTCAGTATTTAGTCAACTGATAATGTTAAGCAAATATACTAACTTTCTTCAATAAATATCAACACAAAATAGTCATTCAGCATACAAGAGTCTTTTCCCAGCACCATTTGCCTTTAATAAGAATAACATCTGGCAATACCATCATGAATTCTTGAGGCTGAGTTCTAACAGGAATGTTTTATCAACAAAAGCCACATTTCATAAAACTTTGAGGAATATTTAATTTATGACAAACAAAAAATTGCTTGGCTTTACAGACAGTAAAGTCATGGGAAATACAGATGTCTGTCTAAGTCTCCTTCTAACCATGTAACATTAGCTTCTGTTTTTGAACTACTTGAGAACTGTTTTGTTAGGACATAGTCACTGTACATGCACTACATTGCCATGCAGATCTATGGTACACTTAGAGCAAATTCCTTCCCCCGACTTCTCACCACTCTTCCTCATCCTGGCATCAGTCCTTTATATTTCTATAAAGATTTTATGTCACTTGTGTGAGTTTATGGATCTGTATAAAACCTAGAACCCTCAAACAAGAGAAAGTATGATATTTGTTTCAGATTTAATTTTCTTAACACGCTAATCTCCAGTTGACAGCATCCTTCCTATAAACATCATCATTTAATTCATCTTTATAAATGCATACAATTCCATTGTGTATATAGACCACACTTTTCTCTGCTCATATTCAGTGGTAGACAGCTAGGCTGGTTCCATAACTTAGCCACTGTGAAGCGTGACAGTTTTAAAGTGTTACCAATATTCCTACATTAAACTAATTCCTTACTCTATAGATCTGGGTAGGGTTTTAATTTCTAGTTTATATGTGACAGATAGGGCTGAAAGATCTCAGTTTTTCTACAACAGATAACTCTATAGCCTTTTGCTTCTAATAATCCTCTATCAGTAGTTTCTAATGTCTGTCTTTTATATCTTAAAGAGTTATTTCTATTTGTGGTGGTTTAAAAGAAAACAGCCCCCACAGGCTCACGGGGAGGAACATTATTAGGAGCTGTGGCTTGCTAGAGTAAGTGTAGCTTTGTTGGAGAAAGTGTGTCACTTGGGGCAGTCTTTGAGGCTTCAGATGCTCAGGCCTGACCAATATATCAAAGTCTCTTCCTGCTGCTCATGGATCCAGCAGTAGAATTCTCAGCTCCTTTTCCAGCACCATGTCTGCCTGCATGCTGTTGTGCTTCACAATAATTGACTAAGCCTCTGAACTACAAGCCAGGCCCAATTAAATGTTGCAAAAGTTGCCATGGTCATGGTGTCTCTTCAGAACAATAGAAACCCTAAGATAATTAATTTTTTCTTTTATTATAGATTGCTCTCATCTGAGGTGAGAGACTAAGATAATGTCAATTATAAGTAAAAATTATGTAATTGGAGCATAGCTTTAAGAAGGGCTGAAATGGTGAGTTAGTGAATAAGAGAACTGGTCTTGCAGAAGACCCAAGTTCAGTTCTCATGTCAGGTAGCTTTCATTGCCTGGGGCCTCAGCTCCAGGGGATCTGTGGTCTGGCCACCAAGGGCATGTGACATACCCAGAGAAACCCAGACTTGAAATTAAATACATCTTTAAGATGAAAGAATATGTTTCCCAAACCATGACTTGTTGAGATGATCTTTTTGTAAATTGTATGAAGATGTGTTTCTGTCCTTCCTAACGTTCCTAAGGCACCTTCTAGTTGATTTGATAAAGACAATAGCCAGGTGGAAGTTCTAATCAGGGGGAGGATCTCTGGGAAAGCATCTGAGGAAGGATGATTTGAAGGCAGATAAGGAGGAAGTCAGAGCAGAGGTGATGAGTCGTGTGGCAAAATTTAGATCAATATAAATGGGTTAATTTAAGGTGTAAGAGCTAGTTAGGAACAAATTTAAGCTAAGGCCACACTTCCATAACTAATAAACAGTTTGCATGTCATTATTTAGGAGCTGGTGGTCCAAAGAAGGTCCAGCTATATTGACTCGATCAAGAGTGTCAATAGACCTAAAACATGTAAAAAAAAATTGAATCAGCCATTCAAAACCACCCATGAAAGCTAAATTCAGGACCAGACAAATCACTGGTATATTCTACTGAAAATTTGAAAAGGAACAAGCTTCAATCTGTCCAAGCTTTTTCAAAACAATAAGTCAGGAAGGAATTCTTCCAAATACCTTCTATGAGGTCAGCATTGCCCTGGTGCCAAAATCTGGCCTGGCCTATTCCCATGGTCCAGACTTGCCTGCCACTGCTTAGGCCCCTCAAAATGACTCAGATGCTTATATTAATTACATGCTATTTGCCCAACAGCTCAGGCATATTACTAGCTACCTCTTGCATCTTAATTCAATTCATTTCCATTAATCTGTCCTACCATGTGGCCCGTGGCTTACCTGTGTTACTGTTACATGCTGATTCTTTGGCAGCTGGATTTTGTCTCTTTAACTCTACCCTCCTTCCCCTATCTATGCTCTAATTTCCCATCTACTTCTAAAATGCCTGCTCTAGGCCAAGAAATTTCCATTATTATCCCATGACATTTACAACATAAAGACATCCCACATCAAGAAAGAAGACCAGGATGCCTACTTCTATTACTTTTTCAGCATTAGATGGATATTGCAGTCAGAGCATTTGAATCAGAAAATATCTGAATCCCACAAAACTAGAAATAAAGAAGTAAAATAATCTGTATCAATAAATGACATAATTCTATATACATAAAATGCAAAGGAATCTAGACACACACAAAGCTAGTTTTGTTTCTGTATCAAATGAAAAATATAAGAGAACAATTAGGTTTATGAAAATATCCAAAAGTTCAAAACCAGTGAATATATTTAACCAGTGAAATGAAAGACTTGTTCACTTAAAACATTTTTTGGAAGAAACAAACTTTATTAAAGGCACCTCATGTTTGTTCCTTGGAAGGTTTCATATTGTTAAAATAGAAATACTCCCAAAGGAATCTGCAGAGCCTATACAGTAACTAACTCTATGATACAACAGCCTCTTTTTTCAGAAACAGAAAGTGTGACTCACAAATATGAAACAGTGGTTGTGGTGATATATTGTATATTTAATAAAATTAGTTTTGAATATATATCAGAGAACAGAGCCATATTTCCAGCCTTTGTTTTGTTTTGCTTTTGTTTTTTCAAGACAGGATTGAAACAATCTTGGGTGTTCTGGAACTTGCTTTGTAGACCAGTTTGGCCTCATAGAGATTTTCCTGCCTCTGCCTCCCAAGTGCTGGGACTAATGCCATGTGCCACCATTGCCTGGCTGTTAGGCCTTGAACTCACAGAAATCCAGATTTCTGTATCCTGCATGATGGGATTAAAGGCATGAGTCACCACTCCCTGACCTTCACAGCTTGACTGTGGGTGATTCTGTCCTCTGATTTTTCAGTCTAATTTTATAAATATACAATATACATATAAGTATATTAATAAAATAAATACACATATCCCTTTTGTATCAACAATAAAAATGGTTATAACTAATATAAGAAAAGCTACATACAATAGGAAAAATACCATATACAATATATACAAGCAATAATTACATCAGTAAGTGGTGGGATAGTCACATTGCTTATTTTTGAGTTTTTTGGATTTGTAACTATAAGTATAGGTATGAGTGTCTATATGTTCATCTGAGTGTAGGTAGCCATAGAGGAAAAAAGAGGGCTATGGAGTGAAAGACTGGCAGCCTCTGGAGATGAGGTATGGAAGGATGAGGGATATGTAAAGAGAAAGTAGTCTTATTCTGTCTTCCAGTGGTATTTTACTCATGTGCATGTATTCTTCCAATGAAAAAAGTGTTGGTTGTTTTTTGTAAAATGCCCTTTGTGCTATTGTGAACTCTTAGGAAACTGAGAGAAATGTGAGCCCATTTTTTACTCACATGGGAGATAATTATTTTCTGTAATAAAACTATAGACAAGCAGGTTATGAGTTTATTTGTGAGCTTCTTGGCAAAGGACAGCTGGAACTAGGTATCTGAAGCTCCTATCTTTGAACTTTTCCCTATACCACCTTAACAACCTCTGGATAATCAGTCATGCTTCCAACCCAGCACCAAGATTAGTTAGTCAGTCATCAGTCAGTCACTTCTGCTTCCAAAATATGCATATAGGGGATGTTTGTTTTTCGGCTTGGCCACCAGTAACTCTGCCACCATCATAGAGTGAAAAGCTGTATCCAGATGTGGGCAATTAGCAGCCTGAGTGTGACCAACTGCTTTAGGTTCCAGTTCCACTTCCCCACAATGATGTACTATTTTATAGTCTGAAAATTTAAGATAAAATTAAACTCTATCAAATTGCTTTCTGTTAAGATATTTTATCACATCTACAGAGATGAAACTAAAGCATATACCATTTAGCTTGATTTCAGTGCTATTCCAGTTGATCTCTCTCTCTCTACACACACACACACTTACACACTTCAGGAAAAAGAACAGCATTTGTAAACTACTGCTTCTGGTCCCTGAACACAGGTTCAACGCATAATAATTGTGTCATGGATGGATGTTGAACGAATAAGGATCAGTTCTCCCTCTTTCTCAAGCAAAATTAATTTTGTTACCTCTATTCTCCTTTAAAATCTTAATTAAGATGGATAAAGACATATGTTACAATGTCTAAAGATAGGTGTGCTGGCTACTTTTCTCTCAATTGAGAAAATGCCTCAATAAGAGCCAGCTGTATTAAATTTTCTTAATTAGTGATTGATGAGGGGTGATGTTACCTATCGCCTATTATGGGTGATGTTACCCCTGAGCTCATGATCCTAGGTTCTATAAGAAATCAGGCTGAGAAAGAGGTTTAATTAGAAGATGAAACTTGACCCTGTGGGTGACCCTTGGAGGTGCACTATGCCTCACTCAGTTCAGACATAAGTAACTGGAGAGGGCATGCATGGCTGATAGTGATCATAGTAAAGAAAAAGCATTGGAGACACAGTCTTTGGAAGGAGAAAAGACTTGTCTCATTGATTAATTGGATGAGTGTCTCATGATTTCTCCAGAAGGTGTTGACAGGATATTTGAAACAGGCTCAAAAGACACCAGCTGGGGACACATCACCACTAATAAATCCAGATTCAGATCAACATTGAGCTGTTTGGAGTCCCAGAAGATTTGGAAAACATTGTACCAGTGTGGAAGAAGAGAGGCAAAGCAGGGGGCCAAAGCACGAGGCTGGGGAGACCTGTAGATCACTGGATGAACTGTGGCTTTCATCTCAAGAAAAATAAAAAGAACATTCACAGAGGAGCGGTATGATCAGCCTTGGACTCTAGTCAACATTGGAAGGTTGATGACACTGACTACTACGTGGACAGAACGGAACTCCTTTTGAAGGCTACACAAAAATTCACATTGAAATAATGGTGGCCCAGAACTGCATGTTAGAGGCAGTAAGAAATGAACAATCTGGATGTATTTTATGTGGTCAAAATGAAAAGAACACACTGATGGCTGAGTGTGAAGTCTGAGAGAAAGGGCAGATAAGGACAGCCTTCTCAAGTCTTTATTTAAAGGCATTGGAAGCACAGTAGTATCAAGTCCTAAGAACCAGATTGTCAGACTGGGTGGAAAAGCTTGGCAGAAGGACCAGAAGGTCAAGTGTAAATTGCCTATCTAAGAGGACATGTCAAAGACATTGTTGGATATCCAAATCTGGGCTTCTGTAGTCACTCTCCAGCTGAGGTTTTTCAGTTTGTGGCAAAATTCTCATCCAGCTTACAGTCCTTCATAGCCATAGCTCAAACTTTTCCAGACTATGATATACAGAGACAAAATTATGCAGAACCTATGTGGATCTGTAACAAGTCTCCCTGCGTTGTACTTAACAGAATCCTCAGACAAGAGAGTTCCGTGCCCAGCTTCATACTGTGGAAGCCCTGCCATAGTATGCAGACAGTACACCCAGGGTGGAACTAATTAATAAGGCAATGTCTCCAGGATCTATAGTTTCCATATTCTTTCCCTCCAATTTATCAGGTGGATTTCTTTTTGTTCTTATTTCCTTGTAGGAGAGAAGTTTTTTTTTTTTTTTTTTTTAGAAAAATAATACTTAGGAAGATCATAAGCAGCTAAGCTGGTCCCAAAGAACCATACTCAATGCAGCTAAATAATTCTGCTTTGAATTGATGCCAGGAGAATGATCCTATTTTAAAGCTATTTCTATAAATGCACATATGCATCCCCATGTGTCAGCAGTCTCAGCTGAAAACAGTCCATTGAATGACAAGTTGATTGGCCCCAATTCGAAAAGCATAGTGCATAAAAACATAATTTCAGGGTGGCCAACATTATGACAGATTCTAGATTCTGCTCATACACAGAGCTTGTTTGAACTGTTTGGGAAATTCTGGTAGTCTGTGAATGCTTGCAGCCAAGACAATTGCTCTGATAGGAACAGAAGGAAAGGGAAGGAATGGAATTAACAACTGTTGGATAACTATTATCAGCCAGGCATTGTCTCAGAGAAAATGGAGGAGCAAGAGACTGATTGATAATAGTTGTTTTCACCATGAAAGGAACAGCAATGACAGAGATGAGAAAAGCAGGGTTTGAAAATGTGCCTCTTTGCACCAATCCCAGCTTTGTCACTGGCCAGAGGGATCCAATGAATGATTTTACTTTGAGAGTCTTCAGCTTTTATATGTGAAAAAAAGAAAAGGTAATAAAAAGCTGTAAGAACTGGTGGTTTTATTTTTGCACATACATACCATATACTCACACCACACACACATTCACACACACACACTTCATCACATACCTACAGCAAACAAATACATACATACACCATTCACAACATACACATATCACACATATACACCCCACAAACATACCCACACCACAAGTACATACATATGCACCACATACCCATACCATATAAACACACACCATACATATTATGTACACACAGCATACACACACATATCACACACATACATGGGACACACAAATTCTATGTACAAACACAGACCACATACATACATACATACAACACATACATATACACAATGTACCACCACACACGCACATACACACACTCAGACACTCACACATGTACCTACCATATATACTCACAGGGGATGGGTTGGCATTTTTTAAATTCTGTTCAATTACACACAGTGTATTTAAAAAGTTTTATGATACAAAATATCCAAGCACTCCCCACAATTATAACTGTTGTAGTTTGAGAGTAAACTCCCCACAAGCCTATGGTTTTGAATGTTTTGACCCCATTCTTGTTCTGTTTTCTAACTATGCATACAATGTTTCCTAACTATGAAGAGCTTCCCCACACCATACCTTGCCCATCCTAAGAGAGTGTAATCTGAAGAACTGTAATCGAAATAAGCCCTTCCTCCCTTAAGTATTTGTCAGGTATTTAGTCACAAAACTGAGAAAACTAAATAATACAGCAACATCGGGGGAAAATACTGATCACTTTTGCTAAGATGCCCCAGTCTCCAATTCACCAGCTTGGGAATGATAATTATAATACAACATCCTGTGTTCTCTTGTCCACTGAATCACAACAACCATACCAGGGCCCATCATGTGATCCCTTATTCATTTTATTGACTTTATCTCAGAGGCTATGAACTTATCAGAAGAATTTTCGTAAAGAAACTGCAATAGAAATTAAGATAAAGTAGTGAAACCTTCGTTGGTTGTTTGGAAATACAGGGCATGAGGACCTTTAAAAACCCTTCAGTAGTGTCCCATCACTATCCATTCTGAAGCATCCGTGGTGCAGGTTCCTATAGAAAACTGCAACTTGATTAGAAGTCAGAACTCCTTGATACTCTTGCCAGTAACAAGAGTAAAGATGAAGGGCAAAACCCCAAAGCCTGGATCGCAGGCATTAAGTTCTGAAAGGCTGATAGAGGCCAGAGACCAAAGAAGACAGATGGTAATGAGACCAAATCCCTGCCAAGTCCAGAAGGGAGGCGGCCAAACACAGCAGTGGTGGAGCTCCATTTCTGGGTCCCACCCTGAGGGCTCAGTCTTCCCATCAGAGCGGAACCTCTACCTTGCTCTTTCAGGAAGTATTGATCAGGTGTTTCAAACTGGCCCTTAAGTGGGTATTTCTTAATGTTCTCTGTTAGAAACAAGTGTAGTTAGATCATCTCTTTTCAATTGGTTTTGCCACTGAGCCAGATGAAGACATAAACAATAACAAGTAGGGAGAGGAAGGTGATCCTTGGACTACAGGATTTTTATACTAACCTTTTCTGGCATAGCAAAACCCTTTCACAAAAGAGTATCTGTTGGAGAGAAACAGCAGAGAGAATCTAAGGTGCAAAATGACAGCCCATTTTCTTAACAGGAAATGTTTTCATTTTGAAATACTGAGCTGCCGAAGATGAACCTGGGACAAAGCATGGAGGAACAGGAAACCTTCACTTTGGCCTGTGCAACGATATATGATGCTGAACATCATCTGGCTGTGAATCCAGAGGTAGGCATGTCCAAGGGAAGGAGCAAGCAATATCCAAGGTCAAAGGTAAAGAATTGTAAAACATGACTACAGAATAAGTCCCAACCTTTCTTTGTGTGGAAAAACCTCCTGCTGCTTCAGTCTTCAGCTGCCTTCTGGCTGGGACAGGGAAGAAAGAGGTTTAAGCCAGCACTGCTGGTGGGGGCCTATGCCTTTTCTTTGGGTACAATGTTTTCTAAGTCAGAGGGTTGAGTTTCAAGCATAAAGCTAGGTACAAACAGGCTAAAGAGAAAAATATTTATTCAAATTTCTTCATGTTTATTCAAATTTATTCAGGAGTCACTTATAACTCCTGAATGTACTCACATGGAAGACTGAGGATGGACAGTGGGGGTGAAGAAGGGGGTGGAGGAAGTCATCTAATCATAACAGGACTTCCCTCAGCAAGAACAGCGTAGGTACTTCTAGCAAGATGACTATTAGGACAGACACACAAACATGATTTCTGTGATTCCCCTTTTTTTCTACAACACACATAATTTTCACATCACACAACTACAGTGTCTTAAAATTAAGATTAAAATTCCAAACATTTAAAGTATGTTCAATTAACTATACACTATCATTTTTTTATGTGAATACCTCTCCCACTACCCCTAAGATTTGAACTGAATAGTTCAATATATGTGGCTCACAGTTCATTGTGAAATATTCATTTGCTACTATTGGATTGTGGAGTGCACACAATTTATCTTAATATTAGTACATTCCTTACCATAGATCAGTTGTAGAGCCCTATAAAGCTGCTTTTGATCCATGCTACTTAAACATTTGGTAAGCAAATAGCAAATATTATTTAATTTTTTAAGTAAGCATAGATATGGTTATATAACCAAAGTCTTTAGAAGCAGATATATATACTGTGCTCATAACAGCATTATTTACAATAGCCAAAATGTTGAAACAACTCAAGATTTCATCAAACAATAAATAAGGGGTGTGTGTGTGTGTATGTGTATAAAACACAAAATATTAAGTTTTAAAAGGAAGGAATTCTGGCACAGGCTGCCATGTGGATGGCCCATGAGTGCATATGCATTGGAAACAGTCCCATAAAGGCAAGCACATATAAGTCCTTCCCATGAGGCACTGTGTATTGGATGTGATTTGTTCCCCAAGGTTTGTGTGCCAGAAAACTGGCCCCATTGTGGCAGTGTGGAGTGATACAGCATTAAAGAGGCAGGGCCTGTTCAAAAATAATTAAAACATGGATGTCTATGCTCAAGAGTAGACCAGTGCTGCACTGCAGGAGTGGGCAGATATGGTAAGAGTGGCTTGATTCCCAAGAAAGGAAGATGTAAAGGGTGAGTTGGATTCCTGCTAGTATCTATTTTGATTACAGATAGACTCATCATGTGACCTCTTTCATCTTTAGCCCAACACTATTATGAATTCAGACATAAGACATTATCGTATCCAAGCAGACACAGACATTGAGCTTTTAGATCTCCAGGAAAGGGAGCTAAATAAACCTTCTTAACAATAAATATCTAACTTTAAGTGTGTTACACTAATGCAAAATAAACTAAGTCAAATTAATGGCACAGAAAGCAGAATGATGATTACTGGGGACTGAGAGAATGGAAGAACATCGGAAGTTTTGTGTAAAATGCAGTTTTAGTTTAGGGGATTGGTTGCACAATAATGGGACATATTTAATACAACTGAATTGCACTCCTAAAATATTTTTTGTTTAATGTTAGATACACCTTACTACCTATCACTGCCTGGGGTGGCCAGCCTTCAGCAGTACAGGGCTCAAAGGGAAATCCACAGAATTGGCACATACTAGACCATTTTTATCTGAAATTAGGGATTTCTTCATTTTTAACCTAAACCACAATCTGATTTTGGTTGATTTTGATCTTTTTTTGCTCTCTTGGGGTCCCACCACCCAGCTCCCAAATAAATAGAAGTGTTTTCTTACTTACAAATAAATGACCTTAGCTTTGCTTATTTCTTGCCAGCTTTCCTTATTTAAATTATCCCATCTACCTTTTGCCTTTGGGTTTTTTTCCTTTTCTATTCCTGTATACCTTTCTTTGTTTCTTATGCTATGGCTTGCTGTGTAGCTGAGTGGCTGACCTCTTGTGTCTTCCTTCTTCTCTGGCTTCTCTTCCTTTTATTTACCTCCCAGATTTCTCCTTTTATATATTCTCCAGCCTATCCTTTCTCCTGCTTTGCCACTGGCCATTCAGTTTGTTTTTATTAGACCATCAGGTGTTTCAAGTAGGCAACTAACACAGCTTCACAGAGTTAAACAAATGCAACACAAAGTAACACACCTTGAGATAATATTCTATAACCAATGTCTATATGGTTCCTCAATAGAAACTAGTGTTCTAGCTGTGTGATATTTTCTTGTTTTTTAATTACCAATATTATATTTAAACTAACATTACTATTATCAATTAGACAGTACAGGTTAGGAAGGAATCATCTTCATAATAATCCACAGGTAAAGATGCCCATTAAAATTGGATGTTTCCATTAGATAAACACACTACATTATCAGTTGTGGGGATCTCCCCATACCCATTCACACCATACCAGATAACAGAGGAATATGGCACAGCAGAAGCAAAAGACATTCTGGGGCCTGGGTCTTGGAGTCTTGCCTGTCTGAGATTCATCCATCGGGGTGCTGCAACATTGAACTTCAGTTGCCATCTGCTGCTCCTCTGATGCGGCCACCAGCAACTTTCATTAAAAATAAATAGTGGGGGAAAGGTACAGTGGGGAAAGGGGACACGGAAATGAAAGCGAGGGTTAATCTAAACCAAGTAAGAGTAAAAATGCCTGAGGAAAGCATGTTATTTTGTATGTTTGTTTTACAAGAACATGGATATAAATGACTCTTCACTAAAAGCCTACAATCCTAGTTCATTAAGAAGGCTTGAGGAAAGAAGTGACAATGCTTGACAAAGAATGGGACAAGAGAACTGGAAACACGGGAGAAGGACTTGGAGGCAAAAAGGACAATGTTCAAAAGCCCACTGGAATCAACTAACATTCGGAACAGACAGTGTGGACAGCAGAATGTCTGCAGGACCAGGGACATGATACTAATGTTTAATGACAGAATATTGACTTTGACTAGACAGTGGAAGGCTTTTGAAATCATGAAGATCTTGAGCTAAGGGTCTAGGTCTGGGTAATAGGCCAACATATGTGTGATGAGAGAGGTGATGCCATCAGAGCAATGAGGGATGAAAATGAACTTAGTGATTGATGCAAGGGAGCCATGCTGGAAACAGAGAGGCTGCTGTGGATCAGGTTTTAGTCATTGACCTTGCTGTGAAATTGAACTTACCACAGTATACCACAGTAAATATCCAGTCCTATATTAAATAGACTCAGTGTTTTACATTAACAAGTCTCCAAAGAAATGGCAATAGGAAACTCCTAACACATATACAAAGAAGAGTGAAGGAAAAACTATATAAGGGGGGAGAGAGAGGAAGGAGCAGAAGCTGTGGGTGGGATGTATTATATGACAGAAGAATAAATAATGTGTTTAAAGTATAAATTTATCAAAAGTTGGGGACACACCATAGCAAGAAATTGCCAAGCTGAGAGTGATTTACATCAAAGAACCAGCATTTCTTTCTTCAAAAGATGGCTGGATGTGAAACACTAGGCAAAGGCCATTGATTTAGCATCTCACACATTGGTATTTCTTAAGACTATAAAATAATAAAAAAATTCAATAAGATTATATGGCTATGCCATCCATCTGAAATGTGCTTAATCTTATCTGTAATAAGTGTGTATGCCTTTGTGTGTGTGCACACGTATGTGCACCTGTGCATGCACAAGGAAAACATCTGATACAACAATAAGGGTTCCATTCTCATGGAGCATGTGATAAGAATGAGGAAATTCATCAAGAAGAATGCATGGCCATTTGTACATGGGTGTTTGCAGTGTGAACACAAAGGGTCAGCACATACAAATGGAAGAAACTATAAGACAGATCTAAACAGATTTTTTTAAATGGAGACATTAGCTACAGACCTACATGTTTTACATGTAGTCTTTCTTCTCTTAATGAGAGAATGTAGAAGAGTATGCACAGACCAAAATATTAAATATATTATTAAATTCAAGTTTTTGGCATTTGGGTGTTCCTCTGGGGACTGTTGGCACCTTCATGAGTCTCAACAAATAAGCATGTAAATTAAAGTGAAATGGAGTCTTAATGCAAATGTTGATGGATTAAAAATAATGTGTGTGGGAATCTGGAATAGTGCCTGACACTGAGTAAATTGTTCAATAATTTCAAGTATCTGTGATTAAAAAAACAAAATTGTACTGTTTACATATGAATACATATTACTACAATTAATTGTTTCAAAGAAATTTGCCTAATCATGTACATTCAGGATAATGTGAATTTACTAGATACTGAATAGATCCAGAAGTGTCTCTACTCTTAGTGAACTCACTTGTTTTCCACATATTAGTGAACAAACTCTACACAACCTCTTTTGCTGAGATCAAGGTCAAGTGCACAGGTTGGAATCTCAGCCATAGGCTGATCTGCATAAAATTAATACAAGCATCTATGTGTTTCTGTGGGACTGTGGGACTGCAGAACTGCAACTCTGCAGGTCTGTGCATCAGAACCTCAGGGCTAGGCCCAAAAGGCTGGGCCAGAAACCTCATACAACATGGGCCTGTGGTTACAGAGGGAGAGAATCTCATTGTGGTGGGAAAATCATGGCATGGCATGGCATAGCAGAGCAAACTGGAAATTGACATCACATTTTTATCTACATAAGGAAGTAGTGTGTGTGAACAGGAAGTGGAGTGTGGCTATAAACCCTCAGGTTTGCTCACACACACACACACACACACACACACACACACACACACACACACACAAAACCACATTTGCCAGCAAGGAACAACATCTTAAAGGTTTCATAACTTTCTCTGATAGCACTCACAAGGGCGACCAAATGTTCAAATATATGGACCCATGGGAGACATTCTTCATCAGACTATTACAGTGCCCAAGCCAGGGAACCAGGTATCCTACAAAAAGGTATCAGTGTTCCCTAGAGGATGGAGGACTTGAAGATAGATGAAAAAGTATTTCTAGAGTCACAGACATTCCCTTACTCAGATTATATAGTTTCAATGCTTCAAATGCTTCAGAAAGAAAAAAAGAGAAGCACACTGTGGATGGGTGTGTCATTAGATGAGATCAGGGTGACCATATGCCCTATAGGAACAACTGTTGGGTCTTTCATGGCAGTAATACCACATCCTAAACCTACTGGAAACTCTTAGTAGGAAGATGGGTGTGAATAATAAATACAACTTCTAATACTGCCACTTTGATCTGTTATCTCATACATAATAGTCTCTTACATGGACCAGTTCTCAAACAGCCAGCAATTTTTTCATCTTCCTCTCTCTTGTCCAATGCACCACCATTGTCAAAGAAGGTAGAAGATGTATATTGAACAACAGATAACACCACACAGTATACTAAGTGTACTAGTAAGAAATGGATATCACTTTATAAAAAAAAGAGGAGATTTATAAAATGCTGGAGGTCTGGGGAGATGAGTGGAGAGGGCACAAAAAGCCCCAGGTCATGTGGAAGGGTGGGGGAGGCTAGAAGAGCAGGTCAGTAGAGAATTATCAAAGACAAACTTGAGGATCCTTCTGTAATGTTGTGAGATATATATTTTCATGAAGAAAGTAGAAGATAAATATAATTTATATGGTAACTCTGACTCATGGTATCCTAATAATTTATTCTTGTTTTCCATCATATAAGACCCTTCCTTTCTTGAATCCATATCTACTTGAGGCCACTGATTCCACCAGCTTCATCCACCAGCCTCTCAGGAATCAACCTTCATTCCTCTTTAACAGTGGCCTTCTTCCATTTGTACAAACAAGCCATCAATAAGATATTTGTCATACCCTCTGAATAGTTCTCAGAATCACTACTGTGCTGTCTAAGTGACTCACCAGGCTCACTGGCCACCATGTCTGATGGCCTGAGTTTGAGCCCCAGTTGGAATCCATAGTTGGAAGAGAGAACTTGCCCCAGCAAGCTGTCCTCTAAATTCCATGCATATACCATGACACATTCATGCATATACACACACAAAAATTACTTTAAATCATTAGTGTATTTATTTCTTTTCTTTCATGCACAAAATTAATGCAACAAGCACCTTACTATATCTGCCTTGCCCTTTAAAGTATATCCTAAAAACCATTTGTGCCAGTTCTCAGAAATGACCTCCTATTTCACAGATGCATCCTGGTCCTTTTTGTGAATACACTACAGCCTCTCCTTGATGGAAATTTGCTTTCCATGTAATATTACACTCAAGACCAATATACATTTCCATATATGAAGTTGATTCATTGAAGTGGGATAGTTGAGTTTAAAGGTCAAATATAGGCTGTTAAATATCCCTCAAATCTCTCTACCACATGGACTATTCTGACTCTATCTGGTTGGCTTCAAGTACTAAGTCCTAACTTTTTCTATGAACTCTGGCATTTTATTATCACCAGAATAATTCCCTCTATGGTATAGTCCTCAATGATTGACTCCTTAAATTTTTTTAAAGTACTAATGTTTGAGGCATAATCTGACACAAACCCTGCTTTTGAGATCCCAACATCTAATATGGAGAGTCACTTGCAACTGGTGCTGATACATGACAAGTGATGTACTAATGATGCTTGAATGAGACATTATAGAATTTTGTAGAAGATGTAGCCCAGGAATGTTGGGTAATCTTGGAAGAAGAATGATCTTTAAGATGTTTACATGAGCTTCAGGGGTAGGATCCAACTGATGAACAAATCTATACATCTGGATATCACGGGAGAACCTGGTGCACTGTGAGATGAGAGATGTCCATGAAACAGATATACCTGGTAAGTGTGACATATGGCAAGATATGAGAATGGCAAGTGTACCACAGCAGATTACGGGAGACATCATACATCAAAGAGAGAAGATTGACTTCCATTTGACACAGCAAGAAAAAATAAAATGTAATTAATATCAAATTATTTTAGATTATATTTAAGTTACTATAGAAGGTAGTTGAAGATGCAGAGGCAAAGATGCAAAATTAAAATCTTGTATATGTACTTGGGACAATTTTTTAAGGCTGTGATTGGGCACTCATACCTTTATTTTAATGCCTTTCAGTTTATTATCTGAGCTATTTCTAAGCTGACCTGTTCTCAAATTCATATATAATCATGCTTTTACCTATCCCACCAGTCTGCCAACTAGAAGATTAGGCACATCCTCCAGAACCACCATTAAGATCAGGTGATAAGGGTGGAAATACTGAAGTGCCCACACGCATATGCAAATTGGCTTTATTCTGATCATATCTGTATAGCTGAGGTAGATATGGCCCTCAAGCATTTCAATTTAGAATATCTGACAAATTGAAGTTATCCAAGTACCCAATGTATCTGCTCAACATCTATCATCTGGCCACACTAGTAAGTCCCCATTGAGTCTCTGTTCCCACCACTGCCATGAAATGCCCTTACCATCCTTGAACATTGATAGACACCAGAATTTCAGAACAGATCATCTGCTGGGCCATGCACTGAGTCATCCTGCAGGTGTTACAGATCCACAGGGCTCCCTGGAATACCCGAGGGCTTCAAAATGAGCCCAGAAAGACAAGTGGAGGACAAACAACACAATATGCACCTGTGAAAATAGACTTGCAATAGCAGCCACCCATGCACTAGGTGGAAGAGGTAACAGATGGTCATGTCTGCCTAATTTCCCAATCCCTAAGGTTCTAATTCTCTGCTTCCCTTCTAGCTCTTTTCCTAGAACATAAGTTTTGGCAGACAATGAGTCCCTTGGAATCACTCAGTATCCTTCAAAGTCATTCCAGAACAGTACAGCAAGCAGGGCCAACCTACGTGTTATGCAAATCAGAAACTACACTTTATAAATATGAACATGTCCAAAGAAAGTCTGTGACCTTGTAAAAATATCCCTTCATTTAAACAAAAGTATGTTCACTGATGATCAAGGCCCCTTTCAAAAGATTGTCAGAGGAAACTGGACTCAGTGGAGAATCACAAGATCATTAGGTAATATGCAGCCTGCCAGCTGAGTCACTGAACTCAGAGAACCATGAAACACTAATTAGAGCTACTGGGCTACTCATAGTTGACCTTCATCTGTGTGTGGCATCACCTGTGGCTCCATCAGCTCCCTCACTGGGAAGATGATCTGAACTTGAGATAAACGTTAACTGAGACTGACCTTCCTAATCACTGCTCACTGGAAGAGACCTCCAGGACCCTGTTTATCAGTTAGTGCTTTGTAATGCATCAAAAAGTATAAGACACAGTGTTTTAAGACCACTTAAACTTACCTTGAATTCTACTTTTATAGCTTCATCCATGTACTTTCTGATTTACTAAATTACGCAGAAAGAATGTCAAGTACTGTGCCGGTAAAATGTTTTATAGATTTTTCCATATCAGGGGTTTTGTTTCATGATTATGTAAGCTAAAAGTAATATTCTTAACTTAATCAACTAAGCCCTACATCAAAACCCTCCATTAACTATCAGGCAATCCCAATGCCCTGTGCAAATATTGCTGTAATGATGAACACCAGGAAGTGACACACTTGGGAGGTAATGAAGTAGGAAATTGAACTTAACCTGTTAGGCCTTTACGAGTACTTGCTAAGCATTGTGATGCATTCTGCAGGAATACTTTACACTGGTACAAGTATCTTTCTTACCTCTCTAAAACATCTCACCTCATGCAGAGATAAATAATCAGCTCCAGTACCTACCTACTATAAGAATGGTAAACTTCAACTTCAGAGTCCTGAACTATACAAAGAACCTGATTCTCTTAACCCAATCCTCCCCCATGCGTTATTATTGCTGTTCCAAAGATAAAGAAGTTGAGGTTCAGACTGGTTGACGTAGCCAAGGGCACAAACTAACTAGCCTATATTATTAATCAATATGCATTGTAAAAAGCAAACAAACAAAAAGCCAACAACACTGGGATAACCAAGCAAGAAAACCAAATCTAACTCAGTGAATTGTAGTAATATTTTGTTTGTGCTCTAAAATAATAATAATAATAAAGCTTACCTGAAATTAGAGGGAAGAGCCAGAAGGTAGTAAACCAAAGAGGCTGGGCAGTGGTGGCACATACCTTTAATCCTAGTACTTGGGAGAAGGAAGCAGGAAAATCAGGAGTTCAAGGCCACTCTAGGCTACCTGAGATTGATCTAGTCTGAAAGAGAAACAGAGTCAGGTGGTGGAGGTCCACACCTTTAATCCCAGCACTAGGGAGGTGGAGATAGAAAGTGATATGGCTGGGTGGAGACAGGAGCTTGGCCCCTTTCATATGAGGATTTGATAGAGGTCTTTATAGTGGCTGCCTCCTTTACCTCTCTGATCTTTCAGCATTTATATCATATCTGGCTCCAGGTTAAGACCAACTAGAATTCAAGCTACAATAAATCTATTGTTATAGATAGGAGAGAAAGGACTTTATATAAGGTGTGTCATTCAGGCTTGAAAGAGTCTCAGTTCAGTGTGTAACACATGAGGAAAAAGCACCTCAGAAGTGTCACGAGGTGGGTAAATTAGCATTCACTGTGGTGAAATTTGAAATACAAGGAATATAAAGGGTGGAAGGAACAAATATAAAAAATTATGCACCAAGAACCAGTTACTATGTTTTCTACACAAGCAATCAGGCATCCCATCCTTGAACCACAGATTTCTTCTAGCTCCTTAATCATGAGTTCTTCCATTCCTCTTCTAAAAACCTTTCATTCTTGTCTTTCTTCCCATTTTAAGTTTGTTTAATAAAATGTGAAAATCAGAAAACCTTTGAGAGTTCAATTGATGTCACACAGCGTTTAGTCAAGCAGCTACTTGAAAACATCTGTGTGTCTCTCCAAAAACCTGGAGCAACAGCTTAGGACAAAACAGTGTCTGTCTCCTGTTTTCATGACATGTACACAGATCCAAGAGAACCAAGAACCTTGTCCACGAGCAAGGATCAGGAGTGGCTTTATCAGTACATGGAACCCATGGATACAGGCTGAAGAGAAAGTGCTCACCCAAAAACACAACTTAATAGGAATCTATTGACAGGAAAATGCCTAACTATACCCTCACCAGGCCTCTATCATGGTCTAGATAATTCCAAGAAAAGGGGTTCAGTCAACCATGCAATGCCATCAAGATTTAACAGCAAGAAGAAACAGGGAAAGTTGGAAAGAAATGGAAAGGTGACTCTTGACAATAATTATTGACCTAAAAATAGAATGAGAAGAGGAGGAATTAGGGGCCACTTGATGTTGTGCGAGAGTTCAGGGACTTTGTATCACCTGATTCTGAGGAAAAATACATTGCCATAAGTGGATATGAAAGAGGCCATTCACCCCATTCAACACAGAAAATGGCAGTGAGGAAAGACTCATATTGACTACAACCTAGAGCACCAGTTTTCTATATGTAATATTACTAGAACCTTGTAGCTTGAAGACTATTTGAGTAGTAGAGACAGGATGAAGAAACTCTGGATGTTGCCATGTGAACAGAAAAAAAAAAGGGATCCAAGAAAGAGTTACAGAAATTTGAAAAAATAAGGCAGGATAAAAGGAACAAAGTAAGAAGGTATACTCAGAGAGTGGTTTTTGGTAATATTTTTAATATCAGAGAGATTTTTATCAGGTTTAAATATTGGTAAAGAACCATCATGAAAGGAAATGATGAAGCCATAGAAGAAAGACTAATAGGTGGTCCCATAGATAGAAAGTAAAGTAAGAAATGTGCTCTCTTATAGGAGAAATTGATGTCATATTGAAATTTTTAAAAATGTAATGTAAAATAAAATAAGTACTTGAGAGGCAGGATAGTTGTGATAATTCCCACATGTCATCTATTTTTTCAGGTGACTTAAGAATGACAAAGGCAAAAAAAGTTTGTTTTTTAAGAATTTCTCTGACAAGTGAAGGACGGATGATACACCAGGTGGAAGAGTTTTCACCGCCAGACGAAGAAGGAAATCATGGGATGATAGCCACAATTTAGGCACTGCATGATGTCCAACAATACTCAACAGGCTATGGTAGAACCAAGAGGGGGAGAGGAAGATTGATCAAGGGTGGTCTTTTTGTAGAATGATCAGAAAAATTTAAAAAGTAAAAGATGTTATATTGGCAAAACCCATTATTTTTTCATTAATTCAATGCACCAGGATGTATCTGTAATCAGAAGTTTCTGTCCTGCCAGAAACCCTCAAATACCTGACAGCTGCTTCCCAAATAACTGACTTACAGGCTTAATATTACCTATAAATGTTCAGCCAGTAACTCAAGCTTATTACTAACTAGCTCTTACATTAAATTAACCCATAATTCTTATCTATGTTTAGTCACGTGGCTTAGTACCTTTCCTCAGTCCAGCATTCTCATCTTGCTTCCTCTGTGTCTGACTGGTAACTGTCTCTGTCTTTTCTCTTCCCAGAATTCTCCTAGTCTGGTTTCCCTGCCCATACGTCTTGCCTGCCTACCAGCCAATGAGCATTTTGTTAAACCAATACAAGTGACAAATCTTTACAGTGTACAAAGCATTATCCATAGCATGTATTTATTCAGGCTATATTTGCTATGTGCTTCACACATGCAAAAACATTCTAAGAATAAGAGACAGTGATAAGTCAAACAGACAGGAATCCAGTTGTTAATACACAGTAGAGGCATGGAAAGATCACATGGGAATACATGGATAGACTGTCAGTGGTATTGTATCACAAAGCAGAGCAACTCTCTCAGAGGTTGAAGACTTCCCTATGATCAAGGCAAGGTGGGGAATGAGATGAGACTCCAGAGGCTATTAGGGGAGAATTCTGAAAGTTCAGAAGAGGTCGGAAGAGTAAGAGTCCTATTGAGTTGGAACACAGTAGCCAGAGCAGCATGGCACTCACATGGCTTCTGGGGTGAGCAGTTTCTGACTTCTTGTGGGTTGAAAGAATGCTGCTGAACTCCATGAGCATTTCTGCTCCTCTTAGAACTTCAACTAAGGTTTGGAATAAAGTCCCACTGTCCTAAGAGCCCTGCATTTGAAGTCCAGAGAAGCTTGTACCTATTGGTCATCTGACCCATGAGACTTGCAGAGAGATGTCCTTGTTCACAGAAGAACAGCAAAGCATAGATAGTTTGACCTTACGAAACCTTGGCTCCCACTGTCAATCCAAGAGGACCTGGACATTTGTGTCCCTTTTTACCTGCACATGAAAGATCACTTGTCCTTGCTCTGAAAAGAAAACTGAAGACACAGACAAAAAGGCCATATACTCTGTGTTCTAAACCAAAATGACACTCATGAGCTGACCTGTGTAAGGTGAAAAGGGAGGCCTTTACATCAGAGACAAAATTGCAGAAATGACACTATGGGAATGAGTTTGTTCTAAAACCCGAGAATGGCTGCAGGTTATGAGAAGCCAGCTAAGAGGCAGCCTTAGGAGCCTTTAAGAGTCATGCTTTGGAAATGTAGGAATGCTGTTTCATGTCTGTTCTGTAAGTTGAAACACCATAAAATCTTTCTTAGAGCTTTAGAACAGAATGATTAAAGATGAGTAAATTGGGGGATTTGGCTCTTTCTTCACGCAACATGCCAAGTGTGCTCAGCTTGATTCCATATGCTAAAACCTCATTCTCTGATAGTCCAGTGAATGTGACTCTGAGGACACTATGGCTTTAGTGAAGGTGACACTCTGGTCCTACAATATGAGCAGTGTTGGTCTTTATCATGATTTGAGGTAGGAAAGAAAGAACATGTTTAGATAAAGTATTCAGGGACTCTGACAGGGCAACTAACCATTGGCACAAGAAGAGGATAGAATTAGAGGACAAGCTACATATGTATCTGGATGGAGACTTCTTGGACAAAGGCTATGAGCTGAGCTAGCAAATTCTGAAGGAGCTAGAGCATCCAGAGCAAGGTAAACATGGAGGAGATGATGTCAGAGAGAAGAGCAAGACCCATCCTAAAAAGAATTCTCCACAGTGATGAGATTTGACTTCAGTCTCTATGTTATTTCAGTAGTGACAAAGCATAGTGGGTTAGTCAATTTGCTGTACTTTGACAAAAGGTCTGAGATAAACAATTTAAAAGTATTAAAGGTTTGTTTTGTCTCTTGGTTCCAAAAGTCTATAGTAGGCTGGATCTGTGGCTTTGAATATGTCCCTCAGTATAGCTTCATGGTAAGAACATGAAGTAGAACAAACCTGATACCTTGTAGCAGTTAGGAACCAAATAGAAAGACAAGGAGAGCTTAATGGCTTCAACATCCTCTTCAAAGTACATCTAATGGTCATTAGATCCCTGCACCCTAAAGGTACCATCATCTCTCAGTAACTCATAGTATAGCAATGCATGAGCCTTTGGGAGACACTTAAACAATAGTTTTTAAGACATTCTTGTGGTAACATTTTGCAGAAGACAGAGTATAGGAACAAGAAGAGAAACAAGATTTATGAGACTGTTGTGATTCTCTGTACTAGGTGGTGGCAGGATGTGCTCATATTGGGCATGTATTGAAGGGGTCTGTTGAGGAAGAAGAGAAATTGAAAGCCTAGAGTGGAGGATAGATTAAATACTCCTGAGACGAGACTGACTGAAGTCAATGACTATCAGACAGTACTGGGGTAACAACAGCATATTCCTAAGGAGTAAAGATTGTGGATGACATTGAGAATAAAAAGCACCCCCAAAGCAAATGGATATCAAATAAGCCTCCAGTGACCCCAAAGACCTAGGGGAAGACCTCTTGGATATGTTAATGGTGTGTGAAACCATTCGTAATTAAGAGATGATACTAAGGAACACAGGCGAGAACCACTTATACCTGCTGAAGAAAACACACAGCCAAAAAAACTCTGGTTAAATTATATAAAAAATTCAGACTAGTTATATGAAAAATAACTGACCTGGAAATTTCCACAGAATTAAACCCAACAGTCTCTGATGGATTAGAGAGTATAGGCCTCTCTGGAAGAAGCCAGATGCTCATGGAAGCTCTACTCCAGGTGGACCGCCACCAGGATTGGTTGGTTCCCAGAAGCCACAGTTAGGACGGGAAATAACATTCACTCCAGATGGATGGGAGACCACATGGACAACATCCTTCACAGCTTGTCTTTACTGTGACTCCAAGGGAATAGATGGAAAACTGTATAATTTGTATAAAAACAACTTTAGATGAAAGTACTCTGCACTTTTCATTTCTCTTTACTTAATTCCTACTCACTTTTCAACCTGCTTGGATAAGATTTCTGGCACTCCATCTCACCAAAGTAATCCTTAACAAGTTTACCATTGACCTCCATATTGTTGGATCCAACTGTCATGTATCAGTCCTCATCTTAAGGGTCATCTCAGTCCACTGGCCATGCATTTCTCCATTAGCAACCTCCTGCTTTTGGGTGTCCTTTGGAAAGCAATCCTCCGTTTTTGCTCCTTCCGCTCCACCCATTTGTTCTGTTTAAATTGTGTACGTAGGTAGATTTTCAGTGTTTTGGATCCTAACTGTTGATTTCATGCCCTTTCCTTCCCTTCTTATTGTATGTCCTGTCTCCCAGAAATCTCCCAAAACCCATGCTTTCACCACTTAGTATAATCATATCATGTATATAGAAGGCCAGAGATATTCAAAGAGATGTGATTAAAGTACGTGGGAGGATGTGTGAACTGGGTCATTGTTACTGGAGTAGTAAGTGCAGACTTAGAGTAGCAAATGAAAACCAAGGAAACAATATAGAGAGACTCCCATTCAGAACTCTAGGCAAAACTAATCACTGGGTTTGAAGTTGAATTGACATCAGTATATTAAAAGTAACTGCTATCATAATTTATCACAGTATTCATGATTCTACAAAGTAGTTACTTGTTTGTATACAATGTAGAGTTCTTTGGTATTGATACACTAACTTTATGTGAGCATTTTCTATATTCTATCATCCAGCTCTTTATCCAAAATATCCATGTCTACCTTTCACCCAGTATACTACTAGGCTTTGGTTCGTCAGTTAGTCCATCATCTGTAATTTTTTTCAAATGCTTTTAGGTTGAGTAGGAATGTTTAAAGCACTTTATAATCTATCTCTGTCTTCAAAAATCCTGATGCAGAGTTGCAATCACCCTACTACTCAGTGTTGGAAGCTTTTCCATCATCATCAATGTGAATAGATTCAATGGAACCATATGTCTGTTGATTACTTTTTCAGTAGAGCAAGTGAAGAAGCATCACTTGAGTGATCAGCAGTCATTTCTGCATACAATTGCAAGGAATGTGCTCTTCTTTAATCTGCAATATATCTGACTCTCACGTATATACAGAACAGTTATATGCAGTGTATCTGCTGGCATCCCTGCTGTTCAGCTTATTGATCTGCCCTAATGAATTACCTGTTCTATTGATATTTGCACTCTGCAATAACACAGTCAATCATATCTGAGTAGTCTTCCTCCCAATTTCCATCTATTTTTGCATACTACCTATAGACATAATCAACTAGAGATAGAGGGGTAGCTATCACCTTGGAAACAGAAATACTGGATCAAAGTTTTAGGTTATAATTGTTTTATTATTCATTTATTTCCCTCATCCTTGTATCTGTATGAATAAACTATATCTGTTTACCACTCCCTAAGCTAGCCAGGTAGCTAGCACATTACCATTAGCAAAGGCTCTGGAAACCCAAAATTCTCACTTCTTTTAATTTATGAAGCACTTAAGATGAGTCTTCCCATATCAATTAACCTAATCTAGATAAAACACCATGGATATTCCCAAAAGCTAACCAAATCACATAGACTGGTCTCCTAGGTGATTCTAAACCATATCAAGTTGGCAATCAATATCAACAAACCAGTATATGATTCAATGGAAATAACAATCCATAGCATTTACAGGCAACTTAAGTACTTTTAAAGTATAAGCAACAATAAAATAAGATTATCACAAAATGACTATGCGGCAATAATAATGAATACCCCACATAAAACACCTTTGTCTAGCTTTCTTTGTGTGTGTGTGTGTGTGTGTGTGTGTGTGTGTAATATGTATATGTCTTTGTGGTCTGTGTGCTTGTGATGGGGAGGGTATATAATGTGTGTATGCGTGTGAGGTGTACATGTCCATGAATATCCCTGAGGAAGCCAGGGATAATGTTGGGTGGCTCCCTATATCACCTTCCAAGCTTACTCTTTGAGATAGATTTCTCATTGAGCCTGAAACTTCTCAACTGGCTATTTGTGTTGACTATCAAGCCCATGGACAGTGCCAGGACTACAGGAGTGGTGAGCACACAGCTTTTCACTTGTGTACTTGAGATCCTTATTCAGGGCCTCATGTTTGTGAAGCACTTTAACAGGGTGAGTGGTCTCTCCAGCCCCATATAGACACATTTTAAAGAACTGGTCAGCAATTAGCACTTCTGATGTGCGTAGTCCAAGCCTCCTTCTTTAATAAGGGATATCTTCTCAAAATCTTGCATATTTAATATGCAATGAGCATCAGTAAATTATTTAGGTGAGCCATGTGACTAGGAGCCATGCGCACATGTACAGCTTAGCAGTAGACAGAGGCTATGGTATATTTGAGTTATTTCTAGTTTGAGGTGCAGCTGACTCAAGACTCCAAACTCCCTGCTAGTTAAAAGTTTCTCACTACAAAGGTATTAGCTCAACTATGTTCATAGCAGCATTATTCGTAATAGCAAGAATCTGGAAACAACCAAGATGCCCCTCAACTGAAGAATGGATTAACAAACTGTGGTACATTTACACAATGGAGTACTGCTCAGCAGTAAGAAAAAATGATATCCTAAAATTTGCAGGCAAATGGATAGATTTGGAGAATATCCTCCTAAGCAAGGTATCTCAAACCCAGAAAGATAAGCAGGGGATGTACTCACTCATTAGTGGACTCTAAACAAAAAAGCAAAAAGCAAAAAGCAAAGCATGTCCAAGCTGCAAACAACAGCCCCTGAACAGCTTTGGATCTGAAACACCTTGGACTGATACCTTGGATCCCATTCCCTCTAAAGGAACACCTGACTCAGTCTTGATGTTGGGGTGAGGAAACTGGATCTGCCAGGAGTGGATGCTGAACTGAGCAATATTGGGTCCTTGGGGACCCCATACTGGGTAGGAGATGGGGAAATGTGGAGAAGAGAGAGTGAGTGGAGGGGGAGGGAGGGGGAAGGGACCTTGAACAAGGATATACACAGATAGAAAATGTGACTTTATTCATAATAAAAAAAAAAAAGAGAAAAAAAAAAAGAACCTAGAAACAACCTAGATGCCGCTCAACTGAGGAATGAATTAACAAGCTGTGGTACATCTATACAATGGAGTACTACTCAGCACTAAGAAAAAATGATATTCTATAATTTGCAGGCAAATGGATGAATATGAAGAATATCCTCCTGAGCGAGGTTTCACAATCCTAGAAAGATAAGCAGGGGATGTACACCCTCATTAATGGGCTTTAAACAAAAAGCAAAGCATGTCCAAGCTGCAAACCACAGACACTGAACAGCTTGGGATCTGAAGCACCTTGAACTGGCACTTTGGTGCCCATTCCCTCCAGAGGAACACTTGAGCCAGTCTTGATGTGGGGATGAGAAAAGTGGATTTGCCTGGAGTGGATGCTGAACTAAGCCATCTTGGGACCTTGGGACTTCCTGTCCTTGCCGGGGAGAAGAGTGACTTGTAGGGGCGGGAGGGGAAGGGCATTTGAACAAGGAGATACATGGATAAAAATTGAGACTTTATTAATAATAAAAAATGAGGAAAAAATCCATTTTGAATTAATGAAATAAAGCTCTTGCAGTTCAGTGTAAATCATTTGCCAGCTTTCATGAGGACAGAGCAAGGCAGTAGTCTGCTACAGGTATTATCTGTATGGGCAAAATGAGGACACAATGCTGTTACATGAGGAAGGACCAGTTATATGCAGGAAGATATTATATGTTCAAAGCCATATATACCCACAGAGACAAATGCAAACTCTCTCTTTCCACATAGTTTGGTGGCAACGGGCAGATTTTGTGTATGTTAAGTCTAGCATCAAATGAATAAAAAAGCCAAACCCACATTTTAATGACAAAACGCTTCTCCTCACCCACTAAAGTAAGACTTCTACTCATTCCAGCACACACAAAAATCATCATCATCATTCTTAGTAGCTTGCTTCTGTTTCCATTTGAATAGATGTACTGTAGATGGAAGTCACACAGGAGCTTTGTGCCCTATCAAGTAGCCTACACCCAAAAACAGCTGCAATGCTTATCTAATTAAACCCCAGTGCCAAACTGTGAGCTGCAGCATCAATCATTAATATTGTATTTTGGATCACTTTAAATTCTGACTAGGGGTAGGTGGCTTCCTGCACACTGGTCTCAGAAGGAGATTTTTCAAATAATCTTTAAGCAGCACTGAAAAAAATAAAACAAGCTGCCTGCTGTTCGATGAGGGCTGTGCTACCCTGCTGAACACTGATTAGCTGTTAACTCTAATTGAGAGATGGATATTACTTATTCTGAAAATGCTAAGGACCTTTTTTATTGTGAAAAAATATGTAGCTTTTCTCACCTCAAAAATGTGTTTGTGGCTCCTTGCCCAAATTGTGAGCAGTTTCAAAAGAATGGGGGTTTTCTGGGTCTCTTGTCTCCAATTTGCAGAGTCATTATTCTAAATCATGTCTTTTCTCCAGGTAGCCACCCATGAGTCAGTGGACTGTGATCTCTTTGTGGGGTTTGTGCACACATGCCCTACATCTGGAATAGGGGCATACTCTTAGAGTTCTGATGGCCCAGAGATGTTTATGGAAATCTCTGTCCCAGTCAGGCACATGCTGCTGTGCTTAGGTTTATGCTCATGAACCACGAGGCGGAGTTTTCTCTATCGCCTTCTAATAGACTAGAGCCAGCAGGGCAAGCCAAATGGGGCAATTTAGACAAAGAGAGACTGGCCAAAACTAAATGAATATCTGCTTCCTTCTAGCATTCTAGGAAAGACACCAAGCAGCTGTGCCAAAGCACACTGCTCCTCTTTGTTAGAAAATGCTCTGCTCTACTCAAAATCAGGGGCATCAGTCAGTACTCGTTTCAAAAAGAGATGTGTACAAGAGAGGCTCCCTAATGAGGGACAATTGACTGCAGAAGCACAGCATGTGTTAAGCTCTGCAGAAGTATAGTTTAAAACTCATAAGGAAATCGGACAAGTATCTGAACCATGAGGTTCTCATTCTCAAAGCCAAGACAGACTGAGTCTGTGCCAGGGTCCTGCCTGGAACCCAGCCACAGCAGCTAAAGAGAGATGGGAGAGCCAGACAGAATACAAATAAGAGAGGGGGAAGGTTCCATGAGCCTTGGGGACAGAAGGAAAAGACAGCAGTGGTAGAACGACTTACTGCAGGGAAGAGAAACTGGAAGACTTAGGGACATTCTAAATGCTCTCATGAAGGGACTAATCAGAAGCATTTCATGAGCCCAGCAAATAGTCCAAAAACAAATCAGAGCACGGTACCTTGGACTGTCAGCCCAGTGTAGTTCAAATTATATTTCCCAGATTTTTTTTTTGCCTATATAAGTCTAAAAAACTGTGTGCCAATTTAGAAGGTGGAATCAAAAGGCAGCCACATTTCTGGGCTTTGATAGCTGTTTACCTGCCTATTCACCTTGTTGGGTACCATCGACTTCAGTTCCTGCTGAATCCACTCCTTCAACTCTGTGATTGTGAGGCCAGAAGTGTTCAACTCCTTGGCGAAAGGTATCATTCCAGATGTAACCACCTATCCTCCAAGTTGAAAGTTAAGAGATGAAGAGACATCAATTAGAGATTCTAGTTCATCTTTGTGGATTATAGCTGGTATCCCTGCTTATCCCAGCTTTGTCCCAGTGTCTCATAACTCCTATTCCTACATTTTCTTGACCACACAAGAAATGGCAGCGCTTTATGTTTGTGTGTAGTGATTTAATTATAGTAATCTAGGTGACTTAACAGGTAGCTTGCTATATCTGGGTCTTGGAAACTGGCACTAAGATGTTTAGTAAACATTAAAGTTTCTAATTCAAAGAATTCATATTTATAACATTTAAACACACATAGGACAGATATATATATATACACATGTATATGCTAATAATATACATGTGTATAAAATATAGCACGCTTTGTTTAATAATAGATATACACTCTGGTATATGCTTGGTTAGGCAATTTTATCACTGTGAAACTGTAGAGTGTAGTTACATGAACTAAAAAAGATTAACCATCATCCTGTTCAAAGCCTGTGCTTGACCAAGTTATTATATAGTATATAATTATTTGCAAATGCACGCACACACACACACACACACACACACACACACACACACACACACACACACACACGCTTGTGGTAGTGAGATAACTATTCCACTAGTAAGCAAGGAGGAAGCATCCCAATCTTGCTATTTTCAAACATAATACTCTTCTTTGATTCCTATCACTTTGTTTTCCTTTACCCATTCATTGATAATGATATGCCTAGTAGAGCAACCTGCCATTCTTCCTTGGCTCCCCTAGTTTGCATGCAAGGCAGAACAAATGGTCTGTTTGCATTAGAATGAACTCCCAGAGACATCTAAAAAGTGGGAGCCCCTGTCAGTGCTTCACTCTCCAACTGGGCCATTTCTATATCCATTTGAGGAAAAGAACCACCTGACCCTTCCTCTGGGAAGACCTCAGCACAGCACCTGGCTTAGAATGGAGTATGATTCTGACTTTGGCTCATTGCCTATCTCCAGTACCTTTGGGTGTGTTATGTAACATTCCATAACCTTTGCTGCCTTATAAGAGAACTTGAGATGATAATGTTTATTCTGGCTGCCTTATGGCATAAAAACATCAAGTGAACTGATTTGTGTATAGGTTTTTCACAAATGTGGTAAGGACTATAGGGTTCAAATCATTCCAATTACTAAAAAAATAAATAAATTTGAATTTAATTAGGCAAAAGAACGGGAGCCCCCAGTCATCCGCAGAAGACACCGGAGATGAGCTGTCTCAGCTGGGAGCATTCCCGGCCTTTTGCTTCTCCTTTTCCAAGAAGCCATTTGTTCCCCCTTTTTCCCCTTCCTTCAACATGGTTACTACAGCCATGAGACCCTATTTCCTCTGGTCATCCTTTTCTCTAAAGAACCAAATTCTGTTCCCAATATCCTATAGCTAGTGAACAAATTATCTTCCACAATGAAAAAAAATACAATGAAACATGGTGTCACACATTCCTTACCTTCATTTGCTGTCCAACCTACCTCCGTTCTGAACACCATGACCTGATGCTAAATTCAACTCTCCTTCTCTCTTGTCCTGTCAAAATGGATAATCCCTTCTGAAAGAGAGAGGGGACACAGAGATGAGGGAAGAAAACAAGGAAGGAAAATATAACAAAGCCTGTGAAACAGGAAGAAAGTTAATTTATTCTTTTTAGTATTAAGAAAATGTTATGCTATTTGCCAGTGAGGACTCTAATATGCTTGCAATGTAATCAACTAAGGAATTGTATTAACAGCCTTCCTTCTGAGTGATTTTGGATGAATTAAGAATTTTGCCTCTGGCTTATTTTTTCCATCACTGATAATTGAAAATCTGAAGTTAGCAAACAATTGCTTTCCAGCAAGCATTGCTCCTTTGTTCAATTGTTCATTCAACACAAACATCTCCTGATTCATGTCTGTGTGCCAGACACCGTGCACTCATTTTGCCAGGCAGGCCAGGGAGAGCCAGACAGTCTGGTGTCTGAGGTTTTAAGGCCAAGAATCAAATGCTTATGTCTGGCATTTTCTAATTAAGAAAAACATTTTATGCAGTAATTTGGGAGGTCTTGGGATACAGTGTATGTGGTGATAAACTGCCTGAACTGACAGCGATGTTGTTGTGGAGTACACAGGGGGATCTTAAAGATGTGGCTCCCAAGATTATTGCTTTTCCTATTGTGGAGCTGAACATCAGACCTCATGTCTGATGTCAGTAAGCTGGTGATTCCTTTCTCTTGCTATGCATTTGAATCCCCAAGGTACTCTTTTCAGATAAAGGTGCCCAACTATCTTTTATGCCTCAAAGATGCCCCGTCAGTAGCAGCACTGGGAATAAATTGTGGCTGTGGCTATAAATTCCACTGGCAACTCTTATGTATGTATAAACATAGGGAAGACACACTCAGCATGAGCTGTATATATATTGTGCAACTTATAAGAATGATCAAACAAATAAATATTCTAAATGGGCAGCATATGTTAAAAAATTATTTGTCACACTACTGGAAATAAATTCTCAAAGTAACATATACATAGGTATGCAAAATGTATACATGTGTATATAATATGTATATAACACCAATTAATTTTTAAAAAGATCATGAATTTGAAAAAAGCAAGGAGGGATAAATGTGAGAGATGGGAAGATGAAAGGGAATGGGAAGATGATGTAATTATATTCTAATTCCAAAAATACAAAACAATTTTGGGAGGTTGTTTGTTTGTTTGTGACAAAGTTTCTCTATGTATTCCTGGCTGCCCAAAATTTACTCTGTATGATTCTTTTAAGGTATGCAAAAAAAATGTTGGGTTAATGTTACGTATAAATTTGTACAAAAGATACCATAAAGCATTTTTCAATTTTCTCTTTATTTACTGCTTGTATGTGAAGTCATCACTGGCTTTGAAGTTCAGGATAACGTTAAGTTAACTTCCCCCATCTACTTCCCACATGCTAGCATTATTGACCTTATCTGTCAACCTAAGATTAACAAATTCTAAATTATTTTAAAACATTTCAAACTAATTGTATGTTCTGTGTGGGGATCAAGGTGTTTCTCAACAGAAAGAAAGAAAGAAGCATTTAATTAAACCTTCAGTGTCTAAAGCCTAAGCAGTCCTACACCTAGTGGTAAGAATGGGGCTCAGTGACAGAGCATCTACCTAGTGTGCATGAGATCCTGGGTCTGAACTCCAGCACTAAAACAAATATACAAGCAAATATGTTTAGCAGTTTTAAAATTATTTACACCTATTATTAATAGATTTTTTTCTCATATAATATGTCCAGATTACAGTTTTTCCTCCTCTACTTCTGCTAGTTTCTCTCTCCACTTCCTATCCAGATCCATTTCCTCCCATTAGGAAACAAATAGGCTTATAAAGGGTTATAATATAATAGATAATAATACAATATAATAAGATAAAATAAAAATCAATATATCAGAATTAGACAAAACAAACAGAAGGAAAAGAGTCCAAGAGAAGGCACAAGAAACAGAGACCCACTTATTTTCATATGGTGATTCCCACAAAAACATCAAACTGAAAACCATCATGAATACACAAAGGACCTGTAGGGTAAAAAAAAAAAAAAAAAGAAGAAAAATATGTAAATAAAAATTTTAACCGTAAAAGCTCTGATACCCCAAAAGATGCCATTGAGTTCATATTCTATTGGCCATATACTAGGCATGCAGCCTACCCTTAAGAGAAGTTTGTTTCCACAGTAAGACTCCTTCAGATGAAATTAAATTTTATTTACAAGTGGCTGTCATTTGAAGATTGCTTCTTGTTTAAGGATAGGGGCATGTACCTACTTCTTTTTTCAGTTCTAAGCTAACACCTGGTGCAAATCCTTGCAGGCCCCTGTCTTAGTGTCTATGATTACATATGTGCATCAGTCACATTGACTGAGAGGGCCTGTTTTCTTGGTGTTCTCCATCCTCTCTGGCTCTTACACTCCTTCTGCCTCCTCTTCCTCTGGGTTTCTTGAGCTCTGAGAGGAGGATTTTGAAAAAGACTCCTCATTGAAGGCTGAATGTTCCAAGGGGTTTTGTTTTGTTTTGTTTTGTTTTTTCTCTCTGCATAGTGTATTTGTTCCCATCTACAAATATAAATGCATTTTTTCCTACAGCAGGCAGCTACTGTGATGATGGCTGACCAAAGTATTGATCTAAGTATAGCAGAATGTCATCAGTAATTATTTTATTACTATACTTTCACAACAGGAATATTTGGTTTTATCCTAGGTCCCTGGGTCATCTAGTTCAAGTACTCGGTAACCAAAGCAGTGTCCAGTATGGGTTCCAGCCCATGGAGTTCATCATCAATCAAATCAGATATTGGTTGGTTATTTGTAATAAGAGGTTTCTGGCCCCGCTTTTCCGGCCTAGCCTTGAAGTTTGAACCTGCAGACCCACAGACCTACAAAAACACACAGATGTTTATATTAATTTTACACTCATCAATCTAGGGCCCAGGAAAATTGTTAGCTATCTCTTGCTCTTAAACTAACCCATGATCCTTATCTTGTTCACCCATGCGGCTTGGTACCTTTCTCAAAGCAGCATAGTTGTTCTTCGCATCTGCTGGCTTCTCTGGTGCTTCTGTGGCATCTCTCTGGCATCTCTGCCTTGTTGTTCCTGTTCCGAGAGTTTTCTTAGTCTGGTAGCCCTGCCCACACTTCCTGTCTACCTTCAACCAATCAGTGTTTTTATTAAACCAGTAGGTGGGACAATTATTTACAATGTAACAACATAATCCCACTATAGTTATTACCACAAGCTTTGTGGCACCATTGCAATAACATATCTTCAAGGCAGTACATCATTGTAGATCAAAGGGTTTATGCCTGGATTAATGTTTATATTTCTCTTTTGGTAAATTGCCAAGTACTTTCCTATTCCAAAGCCAAAAGCACATTGGAGTAAAGGATCTGTGTAGGTACCAATTTAAATTCGCCACTTTCAGTGAGTTGCATAGGTGTTGCCTTTAGCAATGGACCCCACAGTCAGATTGTGGAGAATGATCGATAGTCTTGGCAACAACTTGGATTGTTTGGGGATTCCTACAAGACCACTTAGACCAACAACTAAAATTGGCTTGTAACACAATCCTGGAACTTTCATTTGGTTTCAGGAGATATCCAGTTGAGACTGTCTCCACCATTATTTGGTAACTTCCATATACATAAATATTTTAGGAAGCTTCTACTGTTTTTAGTTTCTATACTACCCCTCAAATGACCTATAATTTTAACTGTCTTTTCCCATATTTCCTCTCTTGTTCCCTTTTTTCTCCTACTCTCCATTTGATCCCCCATCCCAATTCCCACTACACTCCATCCATTTCCCTTTTCTACGAAGAACTTCTTGCCCCACTCCAGTCTTTATACTTCTGTAGTTCTATAGATTATAGTTTTGTTATCATTGACTTAACAGTTAATAGCCTTATATAAGCTAATGCAAAACATTTTTGTCTTTCTGGGTCAGAATTACCTCACTCAGGATGATTTTTTTCTAGTTCAATCAATTTACCTATGAATTTCATTTTTTTAATGTTATAGTAATACTACATTGTGAAAATATACCACATTTTCTTCATTCATTCTTCTATTGGGGGACATAAAGGTTGTTCCAATTTCTGAATATTATGAAGAAAGCAGAATGCACATGGTTGACCAAGTGTCATTGTGGTAGGGTGAAGCTTCCTTAAGAGTAGTACAGCTGGATCTTGAGGGATATCTACTCCCAGTTTTCTGAGGAATTGCCACTGTGATTTTCTTGGTGGCTCCTACCAACAATGGATGAAATTTCCCATTACTCTTCATCCTCATCAACATGAGCTGTCACTTGCTAATTCACTTCAGCCATTCTGACAGGTGTAAGACAAAACCTCAAAATAATTTTGATTTATATTTCCATGATTGTAAAAAATGTTGAACATTTGTTTATTTCTCAGTGATTTGAGTTTCCTCTTTTGAGAATTCTTAGTTTATATTTGTACCTGATTTTTTAAAAAAAATTTTCTTGATAATTAATTTTGTGTGTTTTTCGTATATTTTAGATATTAACACTCTACCAGATGTGTAGTTTCTAAAAATCTTTCCCTATTCTATAGGGTAATGCTTTCTTTAAATGATAGTGTCTTTTGCTTTGTAGAATGTTTTCAGCTTTATGAGGTCCCCAGTCATTAATCTCAGTGTCTTTGCTAACAGCGTTCTGTTCAGAAAATCTTTTCCTATGCAAAAAAGTTAAAGGCTGTTCCTCCACTTTCTCTTCTATCAGGTTCAATGCATCTGGTTTTATGCTGAAATCTTTTCTTTTTCTTCTTTTTTAAATTTTCCCATACCCACCACTGCTCCCCCACCTCCCCTTCCCCCAGCTTCCCCCATCCCATGTCCCATCTATTTCTCAGGAAGGGCAAGAACTCCCAAGATGAGTCAATTCCATCTGACATATCCAGTTGAGGTAGGACCGAGGCCCTCCCCCAAGTATCAAGCTGAATAGGGTATTCTTCTGTAAGGAATAGGCTCTAAGAAGCCAGTTTATGAACCAGGAATAAACTCTGGTCCAATGATTAGAGGCTCTACAAACTACTTATTCCTTTTGACTGTCATCTGCATTTGGAGGGTTTAGTTCCTTTCCTTGAAAGTACCTCAGCTGTCATTTTAGAATCAATGAGCTCCCAATACTTCTGGTCAGGTTTCTAGGTGGATCTCCTCTTCATGATTCTGATCCCTTTGCTCATATAAGGTCTCCTCTCTCTCTTCAGATGGACCCAGTGCTTAGCTATGGATCTCTGCATGTGCCTCCATTATTTTCTGGATGAAGGTTTTATAATGGCAATTAGAGTGGTCATTCATTTGATTATAGGGGAAGGCTAGTTTAGGCACCCTCTCTACTATTGCTTGGAGTCCTAGTCGGGATCATTTTGTGGGTTCTTGGGTGTTTTCCTAGCACTAAGTTTCTTTGTAACCCCACAATGGCTCCCTCTATCAAGATATCATTTCTTTGTTCTTCCTCTCTGCTGCTCCCCCTATTTTCTTCTCAGCTCCCCTTGCCCCTCCCCAGTATGATCCCAATTTACTCAGGAGATTCTATTTCCCCTTCCAAAAGGGATTCATGGATGTCTCTTTTAAGTTCCTCCTGTTACTGCTCAGGAGCTATGAACTGTAGCCTGGCTATCCTTTGCTTTATGTCTAAAATTTGCTTATGAGTGAGTACAGACCATGACTATCTTTCTGGGTCTGTGCTACCTCACTCAGGATGATACTCTCCAGATCCATTCACTTGCCTGCAAATTTCAGGAAATCATTTTTTAACTGCTGAATAGTATTCCATTTTGTAAATGTACCACAATTTTTAATCTATTTTCAGTCAAGGGGCAACTAGGTTGTTTCCAGGTTCTGGCTATTATTAATAATGCTGCTTTGAACACAGTTGTTCCTTGTGTAAGAATGTGAATCCTTTGGGTATATGCCCAGTAGAGATCCATTTCTATCACCTTGCACAAAATTCAATTCCAAGTAGATAGTAGATCAAAGACCTCAACACAAACCCAGTTACATTGAACCTGATAGAAAAGTAAGTGGAAAACAGCCTTTAACACAACAACATAGGAGACTACTTCCAAAATACAATACCAATAGCACAGGCACTAAGAACAACAATCAATAAATGGGGCCTCTTGAAACTGAGAAACTTCTGTAAGGCAAAGGACACTCCAATAAGACAAAATAACAGTCTACAGAATGGAAAAAGATCTTCACCAACTCTATATCTGACAGAAGACTGTTCTCTAAACTATACAGAGAACTCAAGAAAGTAAAGGTCAAATAATTAAATAATCCAATTAAAAAATGGGGTACAGAGCTAAATATGTAATTCTCAACAGAAGATTTCAAATAGCTGAAAGACACAAAGGATTGCTCCACATCCTTATCCATTAAAGAAATGTAAATCAAAACAGCTCTGAGAAAACATCTTACACATGTCAGAATTGCTAAGATCAAAAAACACAGATGACAGCCTATGCTAGAGAGAATGTGGGGCAAGGGGCACAATCCTCCATTGCTGGTGGGAATGTAAACTTGTACAGCCACTTTGGAAATTAGTATGACAGTTTCTCAGAAAAATGGGAGTCAATCTATTCTATGTTGAGGTCTTTGATGCAGTCGTAGTTGAGTTTTGTGAAGGTGGTAAGTGCAGATCTATTTGCATTCTTCCACATTCAGCCATTCAGGTGGATTGGAATCATTTGTTGAAGATGTTTTTCCTCTGTGTATTTCTGTCCTTTTACTCAAAAATTGGGTGTTCATAGGTGTGGACATTATGTCTGTGTCTTTAATTCAATTTTATTGATGATGTCTGTTTGTGACAATGCTTTTTTTAATCATACAAGTTTTTATTTTCTTAGTTAGAGTTACCCTAAGATGTTTTAAATAATTTGAGGCTTTTGTAAAAAGTGTTCTTTCCCTGATTTCTTTCTCAGTTCATTTGTCATTTGTATATAAGAGGGTTACTGGGTCTGTGGTGTGTGTCTCCACACACTCCTTAGCAGACAGGAATAGACTTTGGCTGTGAGGGTTCCTCCAGCTGGTACTAAAACAAGGGAACTTGCACAGCCATCCCACCTCCATCTGCTTCAACAGAGAAGGACTGAGGACTTTGAAATCCAGACTCAGACTCTGCCCAGAAGTGAGATGAGGTGAGGTCAGCAGGCCCCAGTGCCTGAATCCCAGCCAAGGAAAGTTGTGTTTTGGTCCCAATTCCCGGACCAGGTTGTCTGTGATGCATGTCTCCACACACTCCTTAGCAGACAGGAATAGAGTTTTGCTGTGAGGGGCTCCTCCAGCTGCACCTAAAAGGGGGGGCATCGCACGGTGACCCCACCTTCAACTGCATCAGCATAGAAAGACAAAGGACTTGAAATTCAGACCCCTGCCCAGAGCAGAGTCAGAGATTGAACAGACCTCTTGCTCAGAGGCGACAGGAGACACACAAGCCCTCTTGCCACAACTGACCAGGAGCCACCTAATCGTGAACCACCGAAGCCATGGGCAGATGCCAGTGCAAAAATATATTTATAATAATATAAAGAACAACAAGGTAACTCCAGAAGAAAGTGGTGGTTCTACAACTACCAGACCTGAACAGAGCAATGAAGAGGAAGCAGAAGGAAGCAACACCAAAAATACCTTCATGATGATCATTGAAACCCTCAAAGAAGATATGAAAAATGCCCTTAAAGAAATAGAAGAAAATACAACCAAAAAATTGGAAGAGATGAACAAATCTATGAAAGAAACATGCCAGGAACTAAAAACTGAAATAAAAGCAATAAAAAAGGCACAAAATGAGGAAAAGATGGAAATAGAAAACCTGAAGAAAAAAGCTGAAACTACAGATACAAGCATAACCAACAGAATCCAAGAGAAGGAGGGTTACTGATACTTATGAGTTAAACCTGAAATGATCATGTGGTTTTTGTCTTTCAGTTTGTTTATTTATGTGGTGGATTAAATTTATTACTTTATGTATGTAAAACCATCATGTATCACTTAGAGGAAGACTATTTGATCACAGTAAATTATTTTTTTGATACGTTCATAGATTTGGTTTACAAGTATTTTATTGAGAATTGTTGCATGTATGGTCATAAGAGAAAGTGGTTTGTTTTGGAGTTTTTTGGGTTTTTTTTTTTTTTTTAGTTTGTAGCAGAAAATTTATTTGTTTAATTTTTTATTTTTATAAAATAAAGTCTCATTTTTTATTAATGTATCCCCTTGTTCAAACTTTCTTTCCCCCTCCCAGCCCCACCCAGTCACTCTCTCTTCTCCCCATCTCCTCAGCCACTTTCCAGAATGGGCAGGAGGTCCCAAGGTGGATTAGTTCAGCACTCACTCCAAGCAAGCCCAATATACTCATCCTAATATCAAGACCAGATTAGGTGTTCCTTTGAAGGGAATGGGCTCCAAAGTGCCAATCCAAGGTACTTCAGATCCCAGGCTATTCAGTGGTTGTGGTTTGCAGCTTGGGTGTTCTTTGCTTTTTGTTTAAAGTCCACTAATGAGTAAGTGCATCCCCTGCTTATCTTTCTGGGTTTGTGATATCTCACTCCGTAGCATATTCTCCCCAGGGATCCAGCAATACAACTATTCAGTATATACCCTAAAGATGCACATTCGCACCCCAAAAGCTTAACTATGTTCATAGCCGCATTATTCATAATAGCAAGAACCCGGAAACAACCTAGAATACCCCTCAACTGAAGAATGGATTAACAAACTGTGGTACATCTATGCAATGGAGTACTACTCAGCAGTAAGAAAAAACAATTTTCTAAAATTTGCAGGCAAATGGATGGATTTGGGGAAAGTGGTTTGTAATTCTCTTTCCTTGGTTCTTTTTTTTGTGGTTTGGGTATCAGGGTAACTGTGGTCTCATAAAACTAATTGAGCAATGTTGTTTCTGCTTCTATTTGTGGAATAATTTGAGAAGTATTTGTAAAGAATCTTGGCACATGGTAGCTACCCGGTAAATGTGCTAACCCGACTAACACAACATAGCATAGTCAGAACACGCATATGTAGAGGGTATGCCCCTTTTATCCATATGCATGACCAGGTGGGGCCATGTAAACCTCTATAGGCTACCTAGGCACTCCTCTTTCATCCATATTCATATGCAGGTGTGACTATGTAAACTTGCATTCACCTGCTCCTTCATAAGGGAAATGCAACAAGAATCTCTCTCTTTTCTCTTCCCCCCTGCATCTGACCAGCAACCTTCTTAAATTCTAGCATGAATTATTGGTAGTGTTGTTTGTTCCCTGTGTGTGTTAACAACATTATTGGCATTAACTTTTTTGAGAGTGAGTCTAGTAGAGTTTTGTGACTAAAAAAAAGAACCTGGCCCTTCGTCAGTTTTGACTGGAAAATTTTTATTTCTTCTATTTCTCTGGGTGTTACAGATTTGTTTAAATTCATTATCTGATCTTGCTTTAACTTTAATAAGTGGTACCTATTGAGAAAATTATTCATTCTTTTAGGTTTTCTCAATTTCATGGAGTACATATAAAAATATAACCTAATGACTCTCTGTATTTTGTTGGTATTTGTTATTGTCTCCCTTTTCATTTTTTTATGTCAGAAGGATCTATTTAGATAAATTCTAAACATAATCTTAGCTCTAAATATCTTTTATTCCATGCTCTTTTAGTAATAAAGATAGAGTTAATACAGAAATTTAGAGAAGGTATAAAAAGGCTTGCTTCAGTTGCTTTGAAAATTTTATAGTTGTAACATCTTCCATAATGTTTGTGTGTCTTTTTTAGAATACCAACAAGGACATAAAAGTTTTTCCTGGTATTCTGTTTTGCTACTGATGAAATCAACAGGAATCCTCATCTTTTTTCCCAACATGTCTTTGAAATTTTTTATGTATGCTGACATGTGTTTTGATACACTGAATACAATGAATATGCTATATTCAACAAACGCAAACTATACAGAGTTTCCTAATTATGACTGTTATGGTAATGCATGTAATGTAGTATTTACAGGGCTATCATGTACTACATCTATGAAACGTAAATTTGGACATGTTTTGTAACTTTTTTATTCAATTCTAGAAAGTCTTTAATTTCTACCATGACCTGTTTTTCGTTCAGTTGTTCAGTTTCCATGAGTTTGTAGGCTTTGTTGTTGATATCCAGCCATAATCTGTAGTAGTTAAATAGCCAAAAGGGTGTTGTTTCTGTTTCCTTTTATCTGTTAACACTTGCCTTGTGACCCAGTATGTGGTCAACTATGGAGAAAGTTCCATGAGGTACTGAGAAGAAGGTACATTCTTTCATGTTTAGTAACTATGTTAGGTCCATTTGGTATGCAACATAAGTTGACACCACAATCTATATTTATTTTTCGACAGGATGACCTAATGGTGAGATCAGTGTGTAATAGTCAATATGCAACTTAAGCTATGAGAGTGCTCCTTTTGTGAACTTAGATACCCATGTGTTTGGTGCATGAAGTTAAAAGTTGCAATGCCATCTTGTTGGACTTTTCCATTAATGAGTTTATAGCATTGTTCCCTATCTCTTTGATTAGTTTTGTTTTAAAGTCTATTTTATCAGATATTAAAATGGCTATGGCTATTCACATTCCCTTAGGCCCATTTTCCTGAAATATCTGTTTCCATCTTTTAACCCCGAGGTAATGTCATCCTTGATGTTTAAGGTATGTTTCTTGAATGCAGCAGAAAGATGAATCCTGATTTTACATTATTCTGTTAGTCTGTGTCTTTTTATTGGTGAATTGAGACCACTGATGTTAAAAGATAACAATGAGTGCTGTTTGTTGATTCCTGTTATTTTGCTATTGTAAGAGTGTGTGTGTGTGTGTGTGTGTGTGTGTGTGTGTTTCCTCTCTTTTGATTTCCTGGTCCAAGATTATTTATTCTTTGTGTTTTCTTGGGTATGGTTAACCTCTTTAGGTTGAAATTATCTTATTAGTGCCTTCTTTAATCCCATATTTATAAATAGATTTTGCATAAATTTAGTTTTATTATGGAATTTCTTAATTTTTTTCATCTATTGTGATTGGAAGTTTTGCTGCATAAGTTTTGTTCTTTTGGCTGGCATCTATGGTTTCTTGGGATCTATAGCACATCTGTCCAGGCCCTTCTGTCTTTTAGCATCTACACTGAGAAGTCAGATGTTATTTTAATAGGTTTGCCTTTATATGTTATTTGATCTTTTTCCCACGAAAAACATTTAGTGTTTCAATTATTATGTGCTGTAGGGAATTTCTTTTCTGGTACAGATTATTTAATGTTCTATATACTTCTTATGCCTGATAAGAATCTTCTTCTTTAGGTTAGGGAAATTTTCTTGTGTTTTATATTCAAATTATTTTCTATGCCTTTGACCTGGATTTCTCCTCCTTTCTCTATTTCTATTAATCTTAGATTTGGTCTTTTCATAATGTCCCAAATTTTCTGTATGTCTTGTATCCTGATTTTTTTTAGATATAACATTTTATTTGACTTGAGTATCCATTCTTCTATCATATCTGTACAGTCTGAGATTCTCTCTTTCATCTCCTATATTCTGTTGGTGAGGCGTCTCTGAGATTTTTGTTCAAGTTTCTATATGATTATTTCTATATTTCCCTTAGTTAAAATTTTCTTTATTGATTCTATTTCCACTTTCAGGTTTTGAACTATTTGATTAATTTCTTGCTGGTAAAAATCTGAGCTCACCTACCTGTTTTGCTGACCTACTTGCTTCTCTGACAATCTTGGAAGGCAGGTTCCCAGAAAAAGCCTTCTAGAGCTGGGGTAGAATATTTTAGCAAGTTTCTGCTAAAAATAAATGTCAAATAGAATAGTCATTGCCCTTCACTCTGTTTAAACACAAATGTATTGTCTCTGGATTTAAAATGCATCACTTACTGGAAGCTTATAGTTCTCAAAGCAGATGCACTGCACACATCTCAGTCACACTATTAAGTGACAAAATGGACTTTGTGGCATAGCCCAGATGTATAGCCACCTTCTGGACACCAAGAAAATTCACATTGTGAACACTTTGAAAGGGCTGGAGAGATGGCTCAGCAGTTAAGAGCACTGACTGTTCTTCCAGAGGACCTGAGTTCGATTCCCAGCATTTACATGGCAGCTAATAACTGTCTGTAATTCCAAGATCTGACACCCTTACACAGATATACATGCAGGCAAAACACAAATTCACATAAAATAAAAACTATTGAAAAAAGAGTGTGGAAATAAAAAAAGAAAGGACACACCCATACAAGAAAATATTCAGAGATTTCTGCTTGGCACACTGACCTGAAGAATTTGCTTACTGGCATCAGAGATGCAGAAGTTGGAAATGTTGGAAAGTTAACCTTGAAACAAAGCATTTCACTGAGTTCAAACCCTGCTGATTGCTTGTTAAAATGACACCAAAAACTCTCAGGAAATCAAGATGTGAATCTCAATAGATGCTTTCTATGGTTAGGATGCTCTTTATCAAAATACTTCTCTCCTATAGATATGAAATCTCCTAAACAATCCTGGGAAATGCCTCTAATAAATGTTCTGGGTAACAATCTTCATAATGATCATATTGTTGTGGTTAAAATGGTGTGTGAATAATAAAATCTCCCCACAATTGCTCTAAAGATAAAACATGGATTCAAAAGGTTGCTGTTATTGTTGTTTTTAATTCCATGTTTTTGAGAAATCCACAATAACAGAGGAAAATCTTTAAGCAGACAAATGAAAATTTTCTTTTTATTGTATTTTGATTAGTAAAATTGCACCCATGATTGTAAAATCAAAATACATTGTTGCTAGGCAGTTCTATGAATCATCCCAAGTCAGGTTTTTACCAGACTGATAAAACTATTCCCCTTAATTTCTCCTCCCCTCATTGGAATATTATTTTTTTTTTGCTTAAGGAACAAAAATACATGTCATGGTCATATGGAAATTCAATGCTGTGTAGTAATAAATAAGTCTTTCCCTGATGCTAATACTTCATGTTATGCACTATTATTGCTGTAGCACACAGCTATCAGAAGTGATATAAAACCCAGGCAGTGATTGCACTTGGCACTGTGTTGACTACAGAGAGAAGAGGCCCCAGCAGGAAGAAGGAGCAGGAAGATGTTCTCAGAACCATCTCCAGAACAGCTTCCATTCAAGTCCTGCAATATTATCCTGCTATACCAAGTCATTCAATTGTAAATTCTAGTATGTTTGTTCAATGTTAATCATTTGACTGATAGCTGAATCTAAAAGAAATCCGCACCTACTGTGTTACTTAATAAGGAAGTAAATAGATATTTAATTATATTGAGTTTGAAGGTGATAAAAATGAGTTTAAGTAATTGGTATTGGTATTTGGGTCTTATGGATTCTTAGTGTGCTTCATCGTGTGTCTGTAAAGCTAATGTAGGCATGAAAGAGAATCAGAAACAAGAGACTTCACTCTTTAAACTAAGCATATAACTCTTAAAATAGGGTTCCTATTTGTTAATATTATTGTCAAGTATCTCCCACAGATGATTGATGGGTCAGAGATCTTTTTGTTGAGTTGTTTATGCAGTGACAGGAGAAGCCAGGGCCATGTGAGTCACTTAGCCAATGTCCTAAAAATGCAAAGTTAAATTTTTCGATAAGCTCTCTCCCTGAATTTTAGGTGGATTCAAGCCTTAACTTTATGAGCAAGAAAGGAAGAACATCCTCAAAGTTATTAAGGGATTTATTTAATGAACAAAATAGCATTTAAAGAATGAGGATAGAAGTAGAGCAAAAATTAACTTTTTGTGCTTTTTCCTGTGAGAAGTAGACTTGTAATTGTGTATGTATCTTAATTAAAATCACATATTCATGTTTTACATTTTCAGTTGGGCTTGTGTCATTAAAACTGCATCATGTTTGATGTATTTATAATTATAGCTAAAAGGTTATGTTAATGTTCATCTCTTCCACAATGAAAATCTATAGAAATGGTGAAGAATTCACCTTTGAATTGTTTTCCCCAAGAAATTCAATCTGCATATGTAAAATCCAATATTCATACACCTTGAAATAAATGTCTTTGATATCAACAGTTAAAGTTTTAAATATGAGTATCCAGTACTGGTATTTACAAATATCCACACTATCTTTTAAAGGTAATCTATGAGAGGGAGTCAGAATGAACTATATGTCTCATTAAGTTCTTGGAGGGGATACATCACTAATAAAGATGAATTAACAGGGAACAATTATATTTCCTACAGTTATAATTACTGAGCTTTATACTCTCAGATCTTCCTTTTTATATATAGAACAACAATAACTAAAAGCTTATAGCATGGTCAAGACTTTCTCCTCTGCAAGTAAAACTGGTTGTCAAATCCAATATCCATGTTCTAACCTTTACTGAGAAATTTGTTTTAACTTCTCCTGCTAATAGAATCACAAAAACAAGGGAACTGTAGAATTACACGTCTCTGTTGGACATAAGAATAGATCTATCCCTGCTTACTACCAGCTACAACACTCTAGTGAGGAGGCCTGCATCTTGTATGGGAAACACAACAGAACCAACCCCATTGGCAGAGGTATGGGTGAGCCAGCCCCAAAGATGTGAGTATGGGAGAGTTGTCTCCATTACTCATCTGTCATGTGGTAGCATGGGCAGGGGAGAGATGCCCTACCCCACCCCTTCTTATCCTACCAATCAATGCCTGAGGCAGGTGGGAGAGCTGTTCCTGCTTCTCAACTGTTGCACTTGGGAGAGTGGCCCCAACACCATACCTGGGCAACACAGCAGAACTGGCCCTGAAGATGTAGGTGTGGGAAATCTGATCCTGAGGAGATGGAAGCAAGAGAACTGGCCCAGCCCCTTGGTCATTGCTGCAAAAATGAACTAGGCAGGGCAATGTAGGAGAGCTCACCCTAGTGGTGAGGACAAGGGAGTGCTGGGGGGCTGATCAACCCTGCAACTTCCTAGGCCCAGAACCAGGATTATTGTGTTGGCCCAACATCCACCCTGTCTGTGATCTGCTGGAGCATGTGAAGGGACAAGTCCTACAGATCCAAAGATGTAAGATTTCCTTAACAGAGAGAAACAGCAGAATAACCAAGAAAAGTTCCAGGGAGGGCCCAGAATTGATAGTGTAGCAGACCAATGACTCTCTGCAATGAATATTTGCAAGTAAAATTATATGTATAAAAAGATTTACTGCATTAGTTACTCACTGTGTCACTTTACAGCTTCCATGATAAGACTGATTTTTTTCCTTCTCTATTTTTCTCTTAAATTTTATTTTATTGGGGGAAGACAGGTTGCAAGGGCAGAGGGTGAATACAAAGGGACAAGAAAATGAATGGGATGGAGATAAATAATATGAAAGACACAAAGAATAAATAAAAACAAGGAAAAAATCAAACTGTTTGTTTTACTGTTCTCATACCCAACCCAACACGGCATTGGAGTTACACACACACACACACACACACACACGCACACACACGCACGCACACGCACACGAACACGCGCATGCACACGCGCACGCACACGCGCACACGCACACACACACACATGCACGCACACACACACATACACGCACACGCACACGCACGCACGCACACACACACACATGCACGCGCACACACACACACATACACACACACACACACACACGCACGCACGCACGCACACACGCACACACGCACACGCACGCACGCACACACACACACAGTATTCTTCAGCAAACAACAGCTGTATTTTCTACAATTCAGTTCAACTTCGATGCTACCCACATCAGTACATCAGGAACACTGTATTATGAGCTGCACAGGCTTCTCTTCCATACTGCATAGCTCCCCTCCTATCTAGAAACATATAAGCATTGTACTTCGAAGCAATTAAATGGAGCTCAGCCTTGGCAAGCAAACTCATAAAGTCATCATACTATGGGCCTTTCCAGGTATGAGTAATTGATCCAAATGCATCGCTGGTGCTGCCTTCTGAACCCTGAAAAATGAAGTCTTTTGTTTCTGGCCTGGCATTGTCTTCTATCAGCATCCATAAAATTCTTGTAGGACAACTTGCTAGACTCCAAAAAGGATTAGCTCCTCACAGTTCAGAACACCCAACATGACCAAGTCAGTAATATGTAAAGCTCTTTAAAACCTTTAGAACCATTTGCCTTTTATTTCTTCCTTTTATTTGTTCAGAACTATAACCTCATATAATCCACTTTAATATTTGGGGATAGACTATTGCTCATCCCTCTTTACTAAATAAGACATATTTACAAAGTTAAAACATTTAAATTTGCTTCCTGTTAATGAAAATAATTTTCTAGACAAGGAAAAAAGTATTCCATGTTATATAATCATTAGATTTCTATTGGTCAACAGTAAATGCAAAATATGTTTCCTGGGCTGAGCATATAGTTTCATAGGGAAAGCACCTGTCTGCCTGGTATATTTAAGGACCTTTGTTTGATCCTTAGCACTATAAAGCATAAAAAAATAGAAGTATACATATATTTCAATTCTAAATAATAAACATTAAAAGAAAATAATTACTGAAAATTCATCATCTTTACTCAACACTGCTGAGTGATGTATTTATTTTACATATAATTATATAATTTTATGTCAACAAACTGAAAATACTATATGTTTTATTAAGAACTTTAAAGCCAATCTACTAAGCTAGGTATGGTAGTACATGACATTAATCCCAGCACTTGGGAAATAGAGGCAGGCAGATTTCTATGAGCTCAAAGTTAGCCTGGTCTATATGAGTTCCAGTTGAGCCAAAGCTATTTAGTAATACACTCTCTCAAAACTTTATACTTAGCTAAATATTATGCTAAGTGGTGTGTTATCATTATAACCACTTAATCATATGACACATCCTAACTGTATGAGAAAACACACAAATGTTAATCAAAGACTGTACTGTAGCTTTTGGTTTATGCCTGTCTGGCCTGTGGTCCAGACCCACAGACCCACAATCCACAGAAACACACAGATGCTTATGTTAATTTTATGCTGATAGGCCTAGGAGCCAGACATATAACTTGCAAACTCTTTACTCTTAAACTAACCCGTGATTCTTATTTTGTTTAGTCATGCACCTTGGTACCTTTTCTCTAAGCAGCATTTCAACTTCTTTCCTCTGCATCTGTTGGTTCTCATCGTGGTGCTTCTCTGGCTTCTCTGAGACACTTCCTGCTCTGTTCTTCCTGCTCCCAGAGTTTTCTTAGTCTGGTAGCCCCACCCACACTTTCTGTCTGCCTTTGGCCAATCAGCAATTTTATTAAATCAGTAGGTAAGACAATTATTTACAATGTAACAACACCCCTTATCCTGTTATCCCCACCCCCAGAAAAGTGAACAAAGCTGAGACTACTGAATACCACATTGAGATTCATCAAGAGAAGAGTCTAGATAGACAGGTATAAAAAAGGAAGAAAATACTCTGGTAGAAACTACAGTTGGGAAGATTCATCAAGGAGATATACCTATGTATTGCATAGGAAAGCACTCATGCATTATTGATTTCAAATAGATAATTTTAAAGAATACATAAAACTCTTTTTGGAAAAATTAGGAAATAAGAAGTTGGGGCTAGGTAAAATGTGGTATTTTAAAAACATAGTAAAAGCTTATGGGATTTGTGAAGCACTGGAGTTTTGATTCAGCAAGGCAAATATCAGAGAAATTAATTCATTGAGGGATTTTTCTCTTAATTCAGTTTGCTATTCACCGTTAGTAATCTCACATGCTCTTATTTTATGTACAGCATTTGTCTAGAGCTGAATGATAACCCTAATTCTGTAAGTTCCCTAAAAATTAAAATGCCAACATAACTAAAAATAGCTTTACTATTTAGGCAACCAAGATTGTGGCCATTGAGTAGACTGCAGCAGAGCATCTATGCTGGCACTGAGAAAAAAACTGAGTTTGATTATGCTGAGCTCTTTGGCTTAACATTTACTTAAATCCATGGAAGGTCAAGTGCCTCCATGTTGGTTGCTGCAGTGTGTGTAAATGCTGATCAGGCTCCAAAGCTAGGCTTTTGCAGCACCAAGAAAAGTGGGCTTCCTACCAAAGTTCTAGAAAGATCTTTGTTAAAGAACCAAAACACTGATTATAGATTCAGCCTTGACACTTCTGTTCGGAGATCTGTCTTCAGTGTATGGGGTGGGAGCACATCTGGTACTGCTTTGAGGACACTTGGGAAACAGCAGGACAAGAACTAGGGTGTAAGTTCTGCTTCCCTGAATTCTATCTGCTTATGTTACTAGAAAAAAGGATTTTGCCAAAGTTATGTGAAAGCTAAATACCTCACAGCAGGTTGATGTATTTTTTTACCCTCAGATTTTAAATCATAAAATATATCTGACACCCCTACTGGTTATTGGAAGGTGGGGAGTCCTTTCTCTATGCATTCCCAGATAAAATGAGGTACACCATATGGAGTTTGGAAGAATTTATATATCAGCAATATATCTAATGTTTAGCAAACTTATCTCAAGACCATGTTTTTCTTTAGAAAACCTTAAGTTTTGGTATGAGAAGGTAAGAAATGTTAATATTTTGAGGGTCTGGAACTGGTGTAAATTTATTTTGTTTTCAAGTTCTACAGGGAAACAAGAAAAATGGAAAGAGTGTCTTTCTTGTAACCTTGCCTTCAAGACCCACTAGGATTCTAGCATTCTGCTCTTAATGTATACACTGCTATACTCTCTAGATACTACATCACCTTGTGGTTCCTTAATACACTGTTTATTCATTCAAAATCAATGAAATACTTTTATGTACTGTATACAGTCAGGTCCCCTGGAAACAAAGCCTGAGACAAGAACTTTTACGACATTTTTTTTTTTTTTTTTGAACAGCAGATATCAGGAGAAAGTGAGGGGACTGGTCTGATAAAACAGAAGAACACAGCAAGAATTCAGCCCCTTGAAGCAGAAAGGAAGTGGCTTTCAGTAGACCACATGTAACTTTCAGCTGTGAGCACCACATTGCCCAAACACTGGGGCAGGTGCAAGGTTCAAGAGAAAGAACTGCATTCCATGGATGCATACATCTGTGCCTTCCTGGTGCATCTAAGCAAAAGATGGCCATGATTGAAAGACATTGCTTGTTGTCCAAGGGCTGGAAGCACAGCTTTCACACCATCAGTAAACATTTATGCACCCACAATTCTCTGGTTACTCAGAACTAAGCTGAAACCATAAAGAAAATAAGTGTAAAAGAAAATGGGGAACAATCTCTACTATTCTGCAAGTTTTAAGGGTTCTCCAATAATGCCTGACAAGGTCTGTCCAATGTGGGTTAACCTTTGGTTTCTTTCTCATTAGATAGATAGATAGATAGATAGATAGATAGATAGATAGATAGAGATGGACAAATAGAATAGAGATATAAAGATATAAAGATAGATAGAGATGGACAGATAGATATAGAGATATAAAGATAGATAGATAGATAGATAGATAGATAGATAGATAGATAGATAGATAGATAGATAGATAGATAGCATGGTAAATATGTTGTAACATACATGAATAGCATAACTTTAACCATTTTAGGTATATGACTACTGGGGCCACAGGTCAGCTCTGGGTATCTTCCTCAGTCTCTCAATGCCTTATTTTTTGAGACACTTAACCTGAAGCTCATTGATTTGAATAGGCTGACTTGAGCAGTGAGCTCTAAGGGTATGACTGCTTCCATCATTCCTACCCCTCACCACATTGCTGAGGTTACAAATGTAACCATTTCTCTTAGTTTTTATGTGAGAGCTAGAGTATCTGACCTCAGGTTCTTGTGCTTGAGCTTCAGGTACTTTACCAACTGAACCATCTCCCTGGGCTCCTCTAAATGTGCAATTATTTCTTATGTCCCAAAGCAATATTCCCTTCTACCAGAAATTGGAAGTTACAATATGAAATGGGAGTGACCCTCACCTTTCATCATTAGGAGGAAATTTCCTTACAGTCTGAGTCCTCACTACAGAGCAAGCTTTCTGCAGTGTCTAGGTCTGGTGTTTGATACAGCTGTCTCCATGCTTCAGCATTTCTATGCTTACGGGGAAAACACATTAAAACACTTCTCTCTGGATGCACAACCTTGGCACCACATTTTGAACCTACAGTCTTCACACAAGCTATCAGCTACAGATGGGAGTTTGTTTGGTTTGCTGAATATAAATAATTAAAATCCTGCAGGGAACATATTTTTACTTACAGGGCTCCATTGTCATTCTTATACCTGGTGGGAGTACTGCAAAATTACATGAGTTTATTAAAAAAACAAAATGGATGGTTCCAGCTCCGTTTCTCTATCCCACGGAATGAAATCAAACGGCAGCTGCACAGAAGCAGGAGTCATCAGTGAGGTGAGGGGAGAGCTGGCTAACGTTTGGAGGGGGTGAGCTTTCAGATGTGAGGGCTCCCTATTGTGCCCAGGGTGCTATGGACATCGCTGCATCTTCGTGTGCAGATGTTCATGCTCTGAGCTGCTTCCAAGCCCAACATTCACCCTTGTTGGATGTTCTGTCTTATCGTTCCCTCTTTATTTATGATTCCCCACATTTCTTACGATAGACGCTTACGCTGCTGAAACAGTCAAAGCATACCCCCTACATACAATCTGATCTCCAGATTTCCAGCGAAATTGCCGCCTTTGTATACTTACGGACTGACGTGATAACTGAAAATAACTTCCATTAGCACTATAAAAACTCCAGCTGATACCAAATGAATTTCATTTGATACCAGCAGAGAAAAATATTGGCTACTGAGATATTCTTTGTTCATGGTTATTTACAGTTAGCTAGAATCCGTGTACAATCCAGCCAGGCAGACAGCTCCAAATGATGTTTCTTCAAGAACCTTGTGGGAATGGAAGGCCTTCTGCTAAAAGACTGGCTCGCCTTCATTTGCTGAAATCCTAGGACCACTCATGTGGTACCTGGCCTGCCACAATATGTGGAAATGCCTAGTAATTAAGTCCCTCAGAGAAAGATGTACACAAATGCTTGAAAGCCAAAAATGCTCCAACTCTTACCCTTCCCTCTCTACCTCCACAGTTTATCACCATTCTGTTCTGAAATACTCAGAAATGGTTGACAAAACAGTATTTCCCCTAATCGTGGCCCTGGTGCAGATATTTCAAATGCACATAGAATCACCACTAAGAATGAAATGTCTGTGTTTTGTTAGGTTTTCCCAGATCATTTACCTTTTGAGAAGTATCGATTCCTCCTTGGTCAGGGGAAGCTGATATCATAGAACTACACACCCATCCCAAGCGAGGCTCTCAGTATACATGAGTGAAGGCTGGATAATTTTTAATATTTTAAATAGCACACATATGTATCACGCCTGTCCTTCCATAAGTTGTTTTTTATTCAACATTATTAATTTAAAATTTTCTTATTATAGATATGCCTAAGATGTGCCATTTTAACTATTTTTATTTGCATGACTCAGTAACACTAAATATATCCACAATGTCAGGAATCTGTCACCCTCTATTTCCAGAACCTTCCCTTTGTGCTAAATAGGAATCCTGTTCCCATTAACTAATACCTGTATTTCTTTCCTTTCTATACTCTTGGCAACTGTTACCAAGTTTTATCTCCTTAAGTGTGGTCATTCTAGGTGTCTCATATACATGTAATCATATAACCACTGTCTTTTAGCACCTGAGGTGGTTTCATTTAGTGTATTAACTCATTTCCATGTATGTTGGCTTAAGTTGTTCATCTTAAACATTATATAGAATTTTAGAACATTGTATTCATAACTCTATATAAAAATCTATCCATAACACTAATATTATGACATAATAAAAATATTTTTTTTCTGATGAACAGAGGGGACACCCACCTGAAATTGTGCCTGCTGGCTTTCTCTGTCTCTGGGTCAGCTGCCCAGCTGCTATCACTCATGTTCTGACCAGCAGTAACTCAGGCTTTTTTCCACTTCTTGATTTTAGTGACAAACTTCAATATTTGATCTTTGACAGCTTGATAGGTGTGAAATGTTGCTTTTATTCCTTTTCCTAATGAGTACTAGAGCTCCAAGCGTCTTTGTGTGCTTACTAACCACTGATTCTTCTCTTTTGGAGTACTTGCTCATGTATTTCACTCTCTTTTATATTCCTGACCTTTGTTATCATAGAAAACAAATAGATACACCGGCAGACCTTCTGGGAATAATCATTTAACAAGTATAGTCTTTAATAATCATCTCTAATGTATCTTTGTTTTCTGCTCCATTCATTTCTCCCATAATCTATGTTGTATTTTCCTTCTATTGAATCACTTTTTTCTCTGTCCACTTGCTTATTCTACTTTTTTCTGACCTCCCGCTAAAGTAAATGCTTTAGTATACCCCCATAGGATGTGGCTGGCTGTGTTTTACTTTAAAGAACTATTTAAAGAAAAAGAAAGAGGAGAAGGAAGGAAGGAAGGAAGGAAGGAAGGAAGGAAGGAAGGAAGGAAGAAAAGGCTATGCTATGCCTTTGTAGCTCAACTCTGCCCTCTGCCTGTTCCTTTTGGGTTGATTGATTTTTAGTTTAGTTTTAAAACACTTGAGGGTATTGTTTTATTTCTTTTGCATTTGGGGAGACAGGTATTACTTTGAGCATTTGCATCTCTCCTTGATATAGATTACATCCATTGTGTCTGTAATCCAGGAATGTCTATCTTGAACCTTAGGAATGCTCTCAAAGACTCCACCCTGGGTCTGTCTCCATTGACTTGGTAGAATTTGTATTTAATTATCAAAAATTTACCTTTCCTTAGGACAGTATCAGGTTTTAACTATGTTTTCACTCTTTCCTTTAAGTTTTTGAACATTTAAACTATACTGTTGATGTCATTGATTACTGACATTACCCAGTATGCAGGAGGCCCTGGGTTCAGTCCACATCACTGAAAAGAAAAACCTTTTAAATTACCCCTCATGCAACTCTTTTTCTTTTTTCTTTTCTTTTGGTTTGGGACTGAAAATCCTATCTCCTTATCCACCATCTTTTATCTTCCTTTGTAATTTGCAATTTTGGCATGGACATATGCCCCAGGGACCTGGGAAAGGAGGCAACTCCTTACCTCAGAAATCCTATTGTTAAAGGTTCTGGCCCACACTTTCTGGGCTTGGACCAAAGGTTTAGTCTCACTCTCAGCCCCGCTTTGCCTCATCTAATCACACACAGGCTTATATTATTTTTACACTGACTAACCTAGGGCCCAGGCATACAAGTTGCTAACTCCTCCTTCTAAACTCAACCCATCTTGTTCAGCCATGTGGTTCAGTACCTTTTCTCATAACAGCCTTTCAACTTCTTTCCTCTGTGTCTGCTGCTGTCTCCTCATTGTGTCTATGGCAGCTCTCTTTAGAAGCTCTCTGGCATCTGTCTCTTTTCTTCCTGTACTCGGACTTTTCTTAGCCTGGTACCCCTGCCCACACTTCCTGTTTGCCTTTGGCCAATCAGCTTTTATTAAATCCATAGGCAGGACAAATATTTACATTACCAGCATAATCCCACTACATCCCATCAGCAGTAGCTCAGGTAACTTTCAGTCTAATTAAATGAGAATCTCCATAGATAAAGTTCAAGCAACATGCTTGAGAAAGTTCTCCAATAAACTGTAGTGTGTAGGGAGATTAAAACCACTCCTTACCATGTACTAGCCTATATCTGCCTTCACTGACTCACTGGGTGTGTTTACCCAACTATTCATTTCTGCTCATAGTTTTATCCTTCATTTTGACACCTGAAGATTTCTCTTTCCTGCTTTCAGTTTTTGACATGTAATGGAAGGGCTATAATAAAATGCACATAAAGCATGAAATTTACCATTGTAAGGTCACGATTCAGTTTGTGGGTTCAGTCAGTGATAGGCAGAGAAGTTATAGCAGCAGGAACCTGAAGAAACCAGTTACATTGCATGCACTCTCAGGAAGGAGAGAGTGATGAATGCTTCTGCTTGGCTTCTTTTTCCTTTTTTCTCAGTCCAAGATCCCAGCCCAGGGAACTGTGTCATCCACATTGGGTAGGTCTTCCCAGCTCAATTAATCTAACTAAGGTATTTTCAGGCACTGGTGGTGAATGCCTTTAACCCCAGGTAGATCTCTGCATATGAGGCCAGCCTGGTTTACAGAGTGAGTTATAGGATATCCAGGGCTACACAAAGAAACTGTCTTATGGAGATTAAAAAGAAAATTCCACAAATTTGTCATCCAAGTGATTCTAAATTGTATCAGATTGGCAATTGAAATTAACTATCACACATTCTTTTCATTTTTTGTTTTGTTTTGTTTTTTTGAGATAGGGTTTCTCTGTGTATCTTTGGCTGTCCTACAGCTCACTCTGTAGAGAAGTCTGGGCTTGAACTCACAGAGATCCTGCCTCTGCCTCCCACTGGGATTGAAGGTGTGTGCCACCATGCCCAGCCATTCCTTTTATTCTTTCTCACATCCCTGGTACCTTAAATTCCAACTGTGGCTGTGCAGGACATGCAGCCCAAAAAGGCATAAAGGTACAAGTTACTTTATTGAAGGTCTTTGTTATCACTGTTACTGAGAATAATGGATCAAGGAAATCCTAGTCTTATTGAAGAAAGAGGCAGCTTTTTGTCTTTCTCTTAATTTTGATTCTTCAAACAAGTAGTAACATTTTCCTCAAAATGCTGCTGCCTGGCTTACTGACATAAGTGCCTGGCTGATTGACATGAGGGATCCATCAGACCTTTAGGAATTGGTCTCAGCACTTTTAGACCTCTTCATAACTAAAAGATAAGCATGGTAGGTCTTTTTATTTCCTTCTCATTATTTTTCCAAAATTTATTATAGTGATATTCTGGAAACTGATTTTTGAAAAGCATACAATTTGTTCAAGTCCCTAAAGCCAGGGTATTATGGGATAATGTTCCCATAAGAGGTGACCTGTGCTCCTGTTCTCATACATTCTTAATGAACAACTTGGAACTATAAGTTAAAAAGGCTATATGAACTGATGGGGATTGGAAGGTGCTTCTCAAATGTATAGGATTAGCCCAATTTTTCACCTAAAATGAAAAATGACCAGGAACACCCAACTACATAGGCTAAGAGGTTGAAAGGAGGTCTGTCTTTCTTAAGACTTATATTAGAAGATGTGTAGACTAAAATCTTTGATCATATAAGTCTCTGACTACAACAGCATGGTGATGCCCTCTTCTTGGGGAACTAAGTCTCTAGGTGGTGTAGTGATACAAATGCCACAGAGAAGGAGCAATAACCCAAGCAATAAGACTAATGGTACTGCCAAACAAGGATGCAGGCTATAAATATCACAGACATTAGGGAGGGACATCAGCCATTAAAATAATAAAGATACTATTTTACTTAGTAAAGGCAAGATGAACTTTACTTAAGACCATCATGACAAAAGAACTCCTGCATGGAGAAAGGTAGGAGAAATATTGAGTTTAACTCTGAATGAAAGAGAAAGTGGTTTATAACCAGGGAGGTGGGAATGAAGGATCAGTAAAATAGCATTATTAGGAGGAAGCAACTGGGAGTAAAAAGAGTCTGACTAAACCAAGCTAATAAACTACTTGTTTAACATGAGCCAAGGTGGCCAGCTATCACCTGGCAATGGTGAAGGATGTAAGCTTTGTCAGATATAAAGGACATTAGTTAAACAGAGTGAAGAATTCTGGCTAAGCTGACCTATTGAGGTTCTTAATGAAATTGGCCAATGCAGATGTGAACAATAGTCTTTATAGTCAGGGTCTGGTTAAAAGGAGGGTTCAGAGGAGTTTAAGTCTGGTCTCTTTTGGACACTCTTTGTTGGAAATCAGGAGTGGCATGGCCCTTGGGAAGCTGAAAATAAAACTGACCCAATGAAAAGAAGTCATATGGCAGATGGGCCAAACAGAAGACACAACCACCCTGAAAGCTGAGGGCCTGGTGGCTTTGTCTACAGTTACTGATGTAAAACAGGAAGCATCTGAGCAGGGATATATGCAAATTATAGGCAAGGACAAAATATTTCCACATCTGCTTCAGATAAAAGATGTTTATAATAAATACTCAATGAACTCAATAATGAGCACAACAATATCAAAAGACAAATTACACAATTACTTTACTGCATGAAGTACACACTGCATGGTACTTCACACAAAAACAGACACACACATGCCTGTGGTCACACAGAAAAGTAGTCAGCATCATTGGCTGAGAGAAATACAAATAATAGTGTTCTGTGACGTTTTTTACTTTGTCTGGGCTGGAGGTCTGACTTGTTTGAGGCTGTTTTTTTTCCAAAAAAATGACTTAAATGCTTATATTAATTTTATTTGTTTTGGCCCATGTCTTAGACACATTGTTAGTTAACTTCTTTATCTTAACTTATTTTTATTAATTTGGGTTTTTTAATGAGATTTTTAAAAATTTATTTAGCTTTATTTATGTGCATTGGTATGAAGGTGTCAGATCTCTGGAACAGGAGTTACAGACAGTTGTAAGCTGAACCCGGGTCCTCTAGGAGCGCAGCCAGTGCTCCTAACCCCTGAGCCATCTCTACAGCCCCAATTTGTTTTTTTATGTGGCCGTGCCCATGCCTCACCTGGGTCTCTTACATATTTTTTGGTTTTGGGTTTTATATTTTTGTGACTGGATGGAGTCTGACTGACTCTGCATTCCTCCTACTCCACTTACTTCTACGGTGCCCCGCCATGGGCAAAACAGTTTTTTTATTTATAGAATGATTTTCACAGCATACAGATGAACAGGAGGAAGAAACTCCCAAAGCAAAGAGCACGGAACAAGATCCTACTGCTCCACATTAAGCACCAGATATTGCCAAGTTATTTAATGTAATATATTATATAAGGATTAATATTTATTAAGGGGTTAAACTTGTATTTATGGATATAAGGTAACTTTAATGTAATTTTAGGAGAGTCGGAACTTTTTGTGCTGGATGTTCAATCTTCTCCCAGAGTTTCCCAGGAACAAAGAGGAAGGTGATCGATTCTGGCCCTGCCCCACTGGGGTCTGGATTCTCTGATGTCACAAGCGCTTCTGGGTAAACTCTGAATCCCACTACGTAGTGGAAATAATGAGATATCACAAGAGCACACAGAATGGTTGAAATAAACAGAAATAGAGATGTGACAACAACTGTTGGTGAATGTTGCAAAGAAATTGAAATCATCACAGATCACTGATGCAAATAAAAATATCACTTTATTTCTTATAAAATTAAACCAATACTTAACTTGTGACAAAAATTATCTAAGATAATTTAAATCATTAAAGGAAGAAAGCATACATCCAGAAATAAACTGTACATTTTATTAATAATGCCCCAAACTCACATGTCCATTAACAGAAGAATGTATTATAATGAACTATCTACACAAAAGAATAAATGCAATGAAAGGGGAAAAAAACTTTAAATCATAAAAGAATCCCCAAAATATTATTCTCAGAAAAAAAATTGAAGTAGGTGGTTTATTGCCTTGGATCTTGATGACTACAAAATGATTGCCATAGCTCTCCATAGGTCATCCAAGTAGGAGGCATATGTCTGTGAGATAATGTTGTAAGTATTTTTCACTTGTATTTGTTTAATAAAAAATGCTGATTGGCCAGAAGCTAGACAGGAAGTAGAGGTGGGGCAACCAGACTAGGAGAATTCTGGGAAGGTGAAGAGCAGAGAGGCAAAAGTCTACCAGACACAGAGAAAAGAAGATGAGAATGCTGCACTGAAAAAAAGATACAAAGCCACATGGCTAAACATGGGTAATGAGTTAAAGAATAAGAGCTAGGTAATAATAAACCTGAATCATAGGCCAACAATTTGTAAGTCTCATTATTTGGGACTAAATGGCTGCAGGGCCAGTCAGGACAAAAAAAACTTCCAATTATTTGTGTCCTTTCTTGGCAGACTTCCTCTTGATTTTCCCCTAAACTAGGTCATATATCAATAATTATAAAATGTGGAGTCAAAGAGAATGACTCATTTACCCTGACTTAGGCAAATTTGGATTTCTCTGCTCAGATCTGAGATACATTGTCATCCAGAACAAAATAAGAATGATGTCAGCAAAGCAGGAGAGATGGATAACATATAAACAACTAGAAAGCCAAAACAGGATTATACCATCTAAATCCATTTGCCTGGCACAAGAAACACAGATGCAGAGGGGGAAAAAATGACCTACATTACTTCGCAGGAGACACAGAAGCTAGAGAAAATTCCGTTAGCCAGAAACTAAGAAATTCATTCCACAGGAAAAGAAGGAAAACAAATAGTGTGAGATAAGATGTCATTAGCTGTTAAGAAATGAGAACCAAGGATGGAGATTTTGGCATCAAGTTGATACTAGTGTCCCATGCTTTGGGCAACGCCAGGATAAAGACTTTAAACTCAAGGTCAAGGCACTGCTGATACAGTTCTTGTTAGAAACTCTTTCCTGGCTGGAAGATGGCTACTTTCTGCATTGCTCTCCTTGTTTTACATAACCTTGATGCTCTCCTTAAAGCCACACACAATCATATTGGGTATTAGAGCTTCAGTATATTAACTTGGAAGAAATGCATTCAGTCCATTATTAATGGTAACTGATAAACTATTTCACAGGCTATGTCCTATTGCAAATGAACCCACTAATACCAAGATATTTCTCCACATGAAACTTTAAATTCCATTGTGAAAAAAAAATGGTAGGCTTCTTTGGGATAGAATAAACCCATTTTCTTTCCCTGGCCTAAAAAATAGCTCAGGTTATTAGACTCCTTGCCCATGTCTGCATTAAATTAGCCTTCTATACAATACCACCACCACAACCCAATGTTTCCTGGAGCAGATGTCACATTTACAAACAGAATACACTGGTTGGCATATAGTAGCTGTGATTAACTTAATGACTAAGTGCTGTTTTAAGAGGGCAAATATCAGAAACCCACAGACCTTAAATGCTATTATTTGGGTCTATAAATGTTTAGACAGCTGGTGGAAGTCTGCCCTGGCACTAGCATTAAAATGTACACTCATAGGATGGTGTACACCCATACTCCTAGCAGCAGCAATCTTCTTCCTCACTCATGGATACTATTCTAAGGCCAAGCCATCCAGAGCTCAACCTTCTGTGCTTCACAGTTCAGCTCATGACCCATGCAATGAAAAGAATATAATGGTTTTCATGCAAAATGTCTCATAAGGAAGATCATAATCCACTTAAAGAGCTTTTAATAATTGTCCAGGCCCATGGTGTCAAACTCTCTACCTCCAAGTGAAATAGTCACAAAGTTTTAGTAATTAGATCATAGTTGAAGCATTTTCTCAACACCCCCAAGGATATTTTTAATAAACACTCAAGATCTCAAAAAGGACTGTTTGGTTTCTTTCTCACCCTTCTGAGTAGTTAGGAGTAGCCAAAAGGCCAGCTATATCTCCAATTTTATCAACAATTTAATCAACTTCCATAAAGAATCTACCAGATACAAAGCACCCTATCAGCATGAAAGAGACAGAAGTAAGAATACAAAGTCCTTTAAGGGGCTCAAAATGTCACAGAAATAAATAGCTAGTAAGCACATTGCAGGGGAGGGGTGAGGCTTCATTTCTAAAGAAGATAAATTAATTCAGTTGGGCATGGGGTGAGATAAAGCTTCCCAGATGAATAGTATTTAAAGAGAATGTAGAATGAAAAGTCAAGCTTGGCCTGCTTACAAGGAATGTTGTTTATTGTGGGTCTAAACTTTGGAAAGTCTAAGAGATATATCACAATTCATGTAGCTATAGTTATACTAGAAGGTAGATGATGTCAGATATTGAGATCTGCTCTGGCTAAACACCGCCTATAGGAAGATAATTTAATATAAGCAACATAGGATGGTGGTCTGAGCTAGAGACATTGCAGAAGAGATAGCTTATGGGATGGGATGGAAAGAGATGGCCAAGAGGGATGGGCAGAAGAAAAACAGAAAATGTCTCATGACATCTCCATCTTTGCATGACATTAAAAATATCCCCCACCTCTCTTCCCTCTTTCTTTATCAATAGCCTGTCTTTATGATGAGTCAGCCAAGGACTAAGATCAACTTAATTCTTCTTGTCCTGACATTTACTCTCAACAAAACCTCTGATTTCCTCTGCTGACCATTTCTTAGACCTGCCTACTCTTTCCAACCACTGGGACATTTTAAATTTTACTTGATTCAAGGCTGCTAGTAAGCTAGGATAACTAAAACATACCCACTTTTTGGTGGTCTGAGGGTTGGCTTATTATAACAAACTCCATGATTAACTATTTAAGACTGATGGCTTACTCACCTGTGACATGACCAGACCAGATACCATCACCCCACTTCTCATTCACTGCTTCACAAATGGTTAGACAAACTCCATATTAATCAATCTGACATGATCAAAATTTGGCTAAGCTTTTTTTATTCCTCCAAGCTCCAAAATGTGGATCCAACCTCAGTCTGCACAGCATAATACCATCCTGGCCTCAAGGGACGACATACCTAACCCAATGTCTAGTCACTCTGACACTCCAATTTATCCTCCTTGCTAGCATCCATTCTGCCCAGCCTTGTATACTTCTACCTATAAAGGCAAAGCTCTGTCTGCCTGATCTTCAGCTGACTTTAAAATTCCATGCTTCCTGTCCCCCATCTTGGGGCACTCTCACTTTACTGCTGCCCAACAAAGTCTTCCTTGGCACAACTTAGATTTGTTATATTCAGTTCCTATGCCACCCTTGATCTAGTGCTCATTAACTTACCACAAGGTGCCATGATGGACTCTGAACTTCTTCAGCTATCTCCTTTTTGGACAGCTTCAAGATCACCCCTCACATACAAGCGCAGGAGTCCTGCCTGTCTTTATAGCTTTCTTCCTCACTGTCCTTCCCCTTGTCCAGGTCACTCTTGGCTACTTAAATACAATACACTCATGATATGGGGCCTTTGAAAATACCCAAAATGTTCATTAGAAACACACTCAGATGTTACACAGATGCTATAGTTACCAGAGAGGAAAATCTTGATATGTCAAGTGGAGATTTTTAAAATAGATAAGTTGCAAAGGAAAAAAAGAGAAATGAGATGTTACACATCAAAAAGAAAAATGGCGAGTGCCCACAATGGCCTCAGTGTATATCTGACCTGCCCAAGGGCCGAATCAGCAAACTTAAAGATATGTCAGTATAATTCCCAAGCTAAATATAAAAAAGAATACAGAATGAGAAGACAGAACAAAACATTCAAATTTTCACCTAAAGGACTGAGTGGGAGAGAGAATTGGTAGCAAAGGAAGAGGGACAGAGAGATCTCTAATAGATATATGACTGGAACATGCAAACAAATGAAAGAATATAAAGCTACATCACTGTCTCACAGCCATTTTCAACTCCTGCCCCAGGAGATCTGGTGCCCTCTTCTAGACTCATACACATATACCTCACACAGAAGTGACATGTGCATGTAATTTAAAAATAATTTTAGAAATCGTTTCAAATGTTTTAAAGGTATTATTTTAAATAATATATCTGAGAACTTCCCAAAATTAATGATAGGCCCTAAACTACAGATCTAAGAAGTTGTCAGATGGTTAAATAATACAAATTCTTAAAATGATTATACATATACCAATCTTATTCAAAAATCACAAAGAAAACACAAAAGGAGACAAAACAAAAACACTTTCTGCAGTTGTACACAAGAAGATGTTAAAATAAAATGGGGGGGGAACCTCACCAACCAAGAAGGTAGTCTGTATTTAGTGAGATTAACCAACAAAAAATATGTTGCTTTTGGAATTATGAAATGGTAGCACATCCATAAAAATGGTTGGCATTTTTCTAGAAAAGTGACCTATATAGAATTTTCCTGGGAAACTGGAAAAAAAACAGATGGTGGTGTAGATCTGGGCACAAGGAGGGGAGAAAAAAGATTCAAGTGTGATCTGGGTACACTGTATGAAATTCCCAGGCAATTAGGAAAATTATGATAGAAAAAATTCCCATGTGATTACAGCAGTACCAACCCTCTTTTTCCCAAAAAAATAAAATTAACCCAGCTTCAATACTTTGTGATAGCAGTAGAAAAAATGAGCAAGTTCTAAGATATGAGTGGTTATTTTGAAATCTGTATGTAAATGATTCATTATACCCTCACAGCAATGTGTATTGATTATATAACAAAACTATATCTTCACACAAACAATTCAAGATTGCTGTGGCAAAGGAGATGGTTCAGGAGGTAAGGTGCTTGCTACACAGGTATAAAGACCTAAGTTTAGATGCCTAGATACAACATAAAAGCCAGATGCCTCAGCACACACCTATAATACCAGCACCTCTGTGGTAAAACATGAGGCAGAGAATTTCCAGTAGCTCACAGGCCGGCTGTCTTGGAGTATGTAGAAGGAAAACAAAAGACCCTACTTCATGCAAGGTGAAAATTGAGGACTGACATTCATACATATGCCCACGCCTATGGTGAGTGCACTTTCAACACATATACAATCTCTCTCTCTCTCTCTCTCTCTCTCTCTCTCTCTCTCTCTCTCTCTCTCTCTCTCTCTCTCTCCCTTCCCCCCTCACACACACTCTCACACAGATACACACACACACAAACACACACACACACACACACACACATCTGTCTTGTGGTTCCCTAGCAATCATTACATTGTAGTATCTACTCTTTGAAGAAAAAAAAATCTTCATCATTAAGACACTCAGACACTGTGTACTTAATAGGCACAAAAGTGTCTCAAAGATAAATTGGCACATTAGTGTTTTGTTCCTTGACTAGTGTATTGAGTCAAGGAGATGTATAATGATAACACAATATGGCAATCTTTTAAATGACTCACAGATTTGCTGAGCATCTGTTGACTTTTGGTCAGAATTTATCATTTGATGTCCCAGTGAAGTCTGTAATCTTTCCTGGTGTTTTCATCAGAACTTGTTGACATGTTTGAACTAGGGAATCCAAAAAGAATTCTTTCCCCCTGTAAAATAAAAATCCATTCTCCTTTTAAAATGATTTTAAATTTTACTGCTTTAGCACTTTATGCTTTCTGCTCTTTATGAAAATTTCTCATGAGTCTGTATTACCTAGTGAAGTTACATAGAAATTCTATTTTAAAACTCTGTTTAGGAAATGGTGTTAGATTTCCTTGGGTAGTAATTAATTATAAGCATGGTGATAATAATCATAATAATGACATTTAACATTTGTTGTATATTTGCTGTGTAGTAGCTGACTCACCTCTCTGTCTCACCTTACTCTTTACAACAATCCTGTAAATTTAATTATTTATATACACACCTGAAGATAAGGATGTAGTGACTGGGGTGGGGGAGGCTGAGTGATTTGTTCAAGGATACAGAACTGAGTAAGAATTTACCCCTGGGTCTTTATGATCCAAAGTTTGAATGTTTTCAATTATATTCTGGCCACCATGGTGCTGTTCAGTTATAGATGCTTTGTCTCCAATTATATTCCCCATTTCCACAGCCATGAGGGATGGTCAGACATAAGTCATGCTAGCTAGGACTTCTGCATTATGACCTGGAGAAAATGGAGAGAAATCCAAGGCCATGATGAACCAAACCCACAACTGTGACAAAAAGAAACTGGAGAATTAAGAGAAATAGAGTATCCTAGTCTTATCTATGGACGGGTCTGACTTGCAAGGATCTCTGAATAGTATTTGGAAGTGTTAGTTAGGGTTACTGTTGCTGTGAGGAAACATCATGACAAAAAGCAAGTTTCACATCATAGCCCATCATTGAAGGAAGTCAGGACAGTAACTCAAATAGTGCAGGAACCTGGAGGCAGGAGCGGATATAGAGGCTGTGGAAGCATGCTGCTTACTGGCTTCTTACTGAGTACTCCCTATGTCATGCTCAGTCTATGGAACCCAGGATCACCATCTCAGGGATGGCCCCACACAGAATGAATGGGGCTCTTCCATATCAATCACTAATTAAGAAAATGTATTACAGGCTTTCCTGAAGCCCAATTTATGGAGGCATTTTCTTAATTAAAGTTCCCTTGGATGACTATAGCTTATGTTAAATTGACAAAAAACTGTTTAGCACAAACCCCAACCATAAACTGAGGCTGATGCTCATTTCTTTGAGCTGGCTCTAGAAGTCAGGTGGACTTAACTTTCAGTTGAAGGATGACCATTATTTGATTCAGTAGCTGAGGAAAGCTAACAGTCAGATGCCCTTTGATGGACATAGATGGATTAATTTTGTTTTAGTTTAAAATCTTGAGAGAAGAAAGCATTTGAAACTCATGTCTTAAGTAAACTCTTCAAAAGTCAGTGGTATAGGTCTTTGAGGTCTTTGAGTATTTATCTTTTTTTTTTTTTTTTTTTTTTTGCCTTTGAGTATCTCTCTAATACCCTCCTGAGCACAGCAAGCCATGGAGATCTTCTCTAAATCCATGGTAGACATCAGCAGACTACACAGTGGATTTCAGGGGAACAATTTTTTAACTACTAAGCAAACATTGCTGTTAGAACTATATGAATGCCCAGAAAAATCCACAACACTGCTGATTCTTTCTACCTTTTCTGTCTCTATATGCAGCCCCCCAAAACTTCAGAAGCACTTATGAAGATGTTTTATTATTATTATTATTATTTATTATTATTATTATTATTAACAAACAAGTCATGCTTTCTATTCCTGTATATCATTCAAGGTTCCTTCCTCCTCCCACCACATCAGGTCATTTTTTCTTCTCCACAACTCCCCATCCCCTCCCTGGGGAGGCAGCAGACAGTCCCATGGTCCCAATGACCCAATATTACTTAGTTCAGTCTCCACTCCTGGCCAAATCCAGTTTTCTCCCCCCTCCCTCAAGAGTGAGTCAGGTGTACCTTTAGGTGGAGTGGGATTCGAAGGGTCAGTCCAGGGTGTTTCTGATCCCAAGCTGTTCAGTGGATGTGGTTTGCAGCTTTGGCATGCTTGGCTTTTTTCTTGTGTGTTTGTTTGTTTAGAGACCACTAATGAGTGAGTACATCCCCTGCTTATCTTTCTGAGTTTGTGATTCCTCGCTCAGGAGAATATTCTCCAAGTCCATCCATTTGCCTGAAAATTTTAGGATATCATTTTTTCTTACTGCTGAGTAGATGTACCACAGTTTGTTAATCCATTCTTCAGTTGAGGGACATCTAGGTTGTTTCCAGGTTCTTGCTATTACAAATAATGCTGCTATGAACATAGTTGAGCTAATGCCTTTGGAGTATGACTGTGCATCTTTAGGGTATACACCCAGAAGTGGTATTGCTGGGTCCTTGGGGAGATTGATTCTCAATTTTCTGAGAAACCGCCATACTGCGTTCCAAAGTGGCTAAACAAGCTTACACTCCAGCAATGGAGGAGTGTTCCCCTTGCTCAGCATCCTCTCCAACATAGGCTGTCATCTGTGTCTTTTATCTTAGCCAATCTGACAGGTGTTAGGTGGTATCTCAAAGTTGTTTTGATTTGCATTTCTCTGATGGCTAAAGATGATGAGCACTTTTTCAGGTGCCTTTCAGCCATTCGTAATTCCTCTGCTGAGAATTCCTTTTTTAGATCTGTACCCCATTTTTTGATTGGGTTATTCAAGGTTTTAGGCTCTAGATTCTTGAGCTCTTTATATATCTTAGAGATCAGTCCTCTATCACTTGTAGGGTTGGTGAAAATCTTTTCCCATTCTGTAGGCTGTCGTTTTGTCCTATAGACAGTGTCCTTGGCTTTACAGAATCTTCTTAGCTTCAGGAGATCCCACTTATTGATTGTTGGTCTTAGTGTCTGTGCCACTGGTGTTATATTTAGGAAGTGGTCGCCTGTGCCAATTCGTAGAAGTGTATTTCCCACTTTCTTTTCTATCAAGTTCAAAGTGGCTGGGTTTAAGTTGAGGTCTTTGATCCACTTGGATTTGAGTTTTGTGCAGGGTGACAGGCTCGGA
>PVIH01007006.1:0-28070 GCA_004025045.1 Sigmodon hispidus
GTTAGCAGGCTTTCTTTGGGTTTTGATGTTGTTGAACTCTAACTTTAGGCCCTGGTGGTCCGATATGTTACAAGGGATTATTTCCACGTTTTTGTATCTGCTGATATTTGCTTTATGACCAACTATGTGGTCAATTTTGGAGAATGTACCATGAGGAGCTGAGAAAAATGTATATTCCTTTGCCTTTGGGTGGAAGGTGATACAAGCATCTTTAAGCTATAATGGAACATCAGACTCTTAGTCAATGTCTGCATTTTACATATGGAAACTCTGAAACATAATGAGATTCAATGACCTGTTCAAATTAACCAGTGAATTTTGTGCTTTAGTGGTGACTCCAGTAGCCTGCTAGCTGTCATACAACTGAGTTTACCTTTCTGAAAAATGGTATTGTTCTTTGTAAGCCTTGCAATCCAAGTGGTTCCCGGCAGCGGTCAGCTGATCCTATCAGACAGCCTGCTGATGAAGGAAGAGTCTGCCCCGATGCTGTGGAGAAAGAACCCTGCAATCTGAACAAAAACTGCTACCACTATGACTACAATGTCACAGGTAAGCACTTCATTATGTCTTCAGTCTGGAATTTATGCATATATCTATTCACATATAAATTAATTCCAGACATCCTCAACTACCTAGGCCAGATATATTCTGTGTATCATGCAGAGACACAGCATACACTCTGAGTAATGACATGAAGTTGTTATCTCTTTCATTTTTTATTAAGCATCAAATTATAGAGAATGAAAGTATCACAAAGACCAAATTTTCAAGTATGTGATAAGTATTTCAGATAATCCTTTTTAAAACCTTCTCCCACTTTGGAAAGGTGTGAATATATATGCATACATATGTATACATATTATCAGATATTTGTTATAACACCTATATCAAAAATTCTTGAGGTGCAGAAACATTTATGAACAATATTACATTGTATAGAATTCTATAATCTTAAAATTGAGTATTCAAAAAATAGGCTTAGATAAATTGCACTTATTTCATTAATATTGTTTAAAATTATCAAAACATACACATCAAAAATATTTTTTGGTTCCTTTGGTTTAGCATAACATTAAAGCTAACTTGTCTTTTTCCCAAATAATATCCACATTGAAGTAAGTTCAAGAAATTAAAAAAAGAAACAACATTCTTCTTGCTTCTGTCTCTTAGTTTTGTCTACAGTTTGTTTTGATGACACAAAGAAAATCAGAGTTCTGTAGGGTATGTTGTCTTAGCCCAGAAAAAAAAAGAAAGTATGACTTTTGCAAAAAAGAGAAATTCAATAAATATGTGGAAGTTATTTATGAAATAGATGTGTTTGCATTTAAAAATCTTACTTATGGAAACAAATAAATTATATATAATTTTAATTAATTTAACTACATAGAGCACCATCCATTATGCTTACTTTGTTAAAAGAGATATAATGGTCCATTTTTAAATTTTACTCTTCTTAAGGAAAAAGTTATAAAATGTATTGATCTATGGAGCAAATCCTTTTTAACAATATCACTAAATAGCTAGCTGTCAAGATTGTCAAGTAGACACCTGCCCTAAAGAATAATCCCCACCGTTATGTGCAACCACAGCAATTCCATTTGACTTCTAATATGTTCGGTGCTGGGACCCATATGCTCTGTGTGTGGGATGATTGATTGTAGGGCTTAGGAAGCAGTTGTGAATTAGGTAAGGGATTCAGGTCATTCTAGTTTCATCTGAAATCTGTTCGCACATCACCTTCTGTTCTGATGGGTCTTTTCTGTACAGACTGGAGTACATGTCAGCTGAGCGAGAAGGCAGTTTGTGGAAATGGCATTAAAACAAGGATGTTGGACTGTGTTAGAAGTGATGGCAAGTCCGTTGACCTGAAATATTGTGAAGAGGTGGGTGAGTGCTGTGTTAACTGTTTGTAGGAAATTCTATAATAATTTAAATTCACATGGAGCCAAGTGACTAGTGCTCCACACAGCGCATGGCCAACAGCTGTTTTCACAGGCTGTCTAGTGCCCTATTGAAAATAGACAGTCTCCATACTACTGATTTCCATAGATAATTTCCTGTATTTTGTTCTGCTTGGAGCCCAAAGGTATGCTAATCAGTCCATTCTGGAAGAAATGCTTAGGAAACAATAAGCAATCAAGGTGAATAAAGGCAATAAATCTTAATCAGACTACTCATCATCTTTTGTAATTTGATGTGAATTGGGTTCAGGGCTTGGACACCTGCCAAGATCCATCATTTATTCTTTCTGTTGCTAAATATTGATCACATGCAGTTTCATAGCAGATTTTGATATTAATATCTGATACCCAGCTGCGAGAATCTAAGTACTTAGATCTCATGTCTGGATAAAAAAGCTTAATGTTCAAGCAAAGAAATGAAATGTCATTCTTATCTTTAAGGCTCAGAAAAACTGTAGTTTATAGTTAATCCTTGAATGAAATAATGCCATATTTTTTGCTATGACTTTCTGAGTAGTAGAGAAATATGACATTAACCTTTTCCTAAAGCTGCACCTCTTAGTGATTTTTGTCTGATTTCCAAACCAAAAAGGCAAGGGTGTTCCTGTTGTTTGGCTCCCTGCACTTGTGAAATTCATGGGGTGATTTTCAGACCAAAATAAGCGAGAACTTCAATAGATCTGGAGAAGAACTGACCTAACTCTTAAGTGAAAGCCATCAGCAGAACTGCTTAAACACACTTAGTTCCACTGTCAAGTGTATGCAAGTTTAATTTCTTTACATCTCTGTCTATAGGGGTAGGTATTCAGGTGCTCTAAAAACATCAAATTGATTAGTTAATAAATGCCTGCCACTAAAATCCTGTGACATGAACTGACCTATTCTTATGTCATGTTAAAGTAAGTTAAGTTCAAGTTTTTAAACTAATACTATTTAAGCAATACAACTAACATTAAATAGCACTTTTGTGAGTGAAGATTATTACAATTACATGTTTCCCAGAGAGTGGCCTACAAGCTGATGACGAGTGTAGTCTCTTTTGTAAATACCTGGAGAAGTTTTGTCCTTCCAAGAATGTGAAATGAGACCTTGGTGAAAGGGGAGCCCAGATCATTCTAGACCATTTTAAACTACCTCATATCATGTGAATTCTGCAGGGACAACTGTAGGTTTAAACCCAAACATCCTGGCAAACGCTATCTTCAGAGCATACTAAGCTACTCTCTGTGGGAATTAAACAGCACAAATACCATCTTATATATCCCTGAGAGTCCAGCTGTCTCCACCAACAACTGTGCTGTCTTTGTAAACAATGGTCGGACCACCTACCTACCAACCCCTGTGCAGACTCTGCATTCAGTTCAGCAGCAGTAGGTAGCTCTTGCTGCTTCCTTAATAGCCAGGAAGAAATGTGTCATTACTGCCCAACAAAAAGGAAAATTAGGGTCAAACTTACTATGTAGTGTATTTTCTTCTTCATTTGATACTTAGTTGTTGTTATTTCCTTTTCTATTCTTTAAGACCTAAGTAGATTTTAAATTTTACTTAGAAGTATATTTACATGAATAGTTGGATTGATTTGAGTAGATGATATATATAGATTAGATAGATGATTAACTGATAGATAATAGATGGATATGTATATAGATAAATAGATGATAAATAGACACATAGATTAGAGATATCTAATTAGACTGACAGACAGACGAGCAAACCAACCAACAGACAAGACACACAGATAGCTTAAGAAACACATGGAAGGATAGAGGAACAAACAGAATTAAAAAGTTGAAATATAATATCAGCAGAAAGATACAGAGAGTTTAAAGTTTAATGCATAGCCGAAACATTCTCTAATGTTTAAGTCAATAACAGTTGAATCTGTGTTTCCCCCTGAAGCTATGGCCTATCATAAATGTTTCACATTGTGTTCACTATATCATCCCAAACTTATCTCCCCACCCTCCTGTATTTCTCAAAAAATTTTACTAGGCTTTCATTTAGTGACCTGGAATAGCTTTAAGTCCCAAATGTTGAAGTCTATCAAATTATCTAATGTAGTGAGATGCCTGCTGATTAATGTAGCGTACAAAAATGTTCTCTGATCCTCACACTAAATAACATAGATTTAAGTATAGCTGAAACACATTGCAATGATTAGAAAATATTTCTTTTGTTATCTTCTGCTATTTGATTAGAAAATGCAAATGAAGATATCCATATCAGCATGCAAAGCATTAGGCTTCATTATGGCAGTTGTACTCTCAGACTGTCTTGTCCCTTCATTATGGCAGTTGTACTCTCAGACTCTCTTGTCCCTTCTTACATTCTTTCACCGCTCTGAGCACCTTTGCTGTTTTATAGCCTCTCCTTCCTCTGCTTTTCTCATCCCCTTTACATAGTCTCTTTTCTAATTTCATAGTCTCTATTCACTCACAACCACATATTTCCATATGTACAATATTAAAAGTTTAAACTTTTTTATGTAAAACAAAAAAGTTTGAAAGTTCTGAGAATTATCAAAAAAAATTTTATCTTCCTGCTATAATATTAATATTTTCTATTTTAATACCTTGGACTTCACTTCAAAGGTTGGAAGATATGACATAAGAATTTGAAACACTTTTTTATACTTCTAAACTATAATACAGAAGTCACAATATAATGCAAATTGAAATATAAGCAAAATGGTACATTACGAGACACCAAGTACACACATGCAGACATAAAAACAACAAAAAATCTGAGTTATACTACAGAAATTGTAAGAAATTCATATAAAACATTTATATTTAACACATTTCTGAGGACTCACTTTTCTTTTGAGCAAGATGGCTTACTTATTTACATTTCTCTCCAGGCATGGTGGTAAAACATCTATAATTCAAGCTTAGACAGGAAGATTGAAAGCTCAAGGCCAGCACTGGCTACAAAGAGCATTTTAGGAAATTTAGTCTACATAGAAAATCTCCATCACCAGCAAACAAAAAAAAATCAGTTTATTCATTTATTTTTAGACAATTATACTAAATGCAGGGCCTTCTGGATGGTGAACATGCATTCTATCACTGAGATACACCCCAGCTCCCAAACTGTTCTTTTATATTTTTTCAGTACATTCTATCTTTGGGTTTAAGTGGTAATTTGTCTTTAAAACCATTTGTCTATTCAGCTTAACACGCCTACATAAATAAATAATATCAGAAAAGATAGAATTGTAGATCTATATAATGACAATATTTTGGATTTTGCAATATTGCAAGGCAATATCATTTATACTTCTTTATTCTTCATATAGGGACATTCAACTAATTTGTAGAGTAAATGTATTTTTCCTTCATTATTTATGCATAATATATAGCTGTATAAAGTCAGTATGCCCCTGAATTCACTTTCTGCCTTTGCCTCCTACTTTGCTAGGTTGCACCATCTTATAGTCTTAATAGTTTGGAAAATTGCTCTCTAAAGTGGCTTTCCGCTATGCCATGCAGCTGTCTCTGCTCCTTTCTTCTTATCCCCTCTGCCTTCCTTCAGTCTCCTCTTCTACTCTCTAGTCTCCACATCACCACTGCTCTCTACATTCTCTTCTATTCACTGACAGTTCTCATGGCCCTGTCTCCCTGCCTGTCCAAACATATCTGTCTCTTCTCTTTCAGCTTGGCCTAGAGAAGAACTGGCAAATGAACACATCCTGCATGGTGGAATGCCCTTTGAACTGTCAGCTTTCAGACTGGTCTCCTTGGTCACAATGTTCTCAAACATGTGGACTCACAGGTCAGTTTGTATTTCAATTAACATTTGGCTAGCATTCAAGCCACACAGAACAAAATATCTCTTGCTCTAAATGATATCAGGTGAGCTACAGAAAGGTGTCTTCCTTTTGAAAACATGTGAGACTCTCTGGTTTCATGGTCTCCTCAAGAGAGACATCTATGATACTTTCTCTCAATCTGTACAACTATGACGTCACACTGAAGTTGTATCATTTTATATCCTTAAAGGAAAAATGATTAGAAGACGAGCAGTGACCCAGCCCTTTCAAGGTGATGGGAGACCTTGCCCTTCCCTGATGGAGCAATCCAAGCCTTGCCCAGTGAAGCCATGCTATCGTTGGGAGTATGGCCAGTGGTCTTCATGCCAAGTTCAGGTATCAAATATCAGGAAGCTATGTAGATGCAGGCATTCTTCATCTGCAGAGGATTGGTTCTAGAAATATTTGGAGTTAGAGATGGCTGGTTTCCTCATAAACATTTAGTGACTTTGTCACTTCCCAATCCTTTAATTAGTTTTGATAGAAAGCACCCCCTATCCTGTACTTTTTAAATCATTTGGAGACTGATTCATTTTAATGAAAATTTATTTGCCTGTCTTTGTCTAGGAAGCAAATAAATTGTTCAGTGTATGCTTTATAGCCTGTGCCCTATAAGGCTTCTTCCCTGGGGTTTCCAATGCATCTCCAGCTATTCATAAATCAAACTCAGTGATGTGGAGATGACTACAAGCCATGAACTTTCTAATGAATTATTTTTCTTTTTCTAATTAGCTGTTTCTCCCTCCATTCCAGGAGGCCCAGTGTGGAGAAGGAACCAGGACACGGAATATTTCTTGTGTAGTGAGTGATGGCTCAGCTGATGATTTCAGTAAAGTGGTAGATGAAGAATTCTGCTCTGACATTGAGCTCATTGTAGATGGCAATAAACAGATAGTTCTGGAGGAAACCTGCACCCAGCCCTGCCCAGGTAACAACAGAACACAATTCACATTTTGGAGATATCTTCCTAATACCAGAGTCAAGAAGAAGCTGTATATACAGTCCAAGTGAAGGATGTTAGCCATCTTATTGAATAATATCTGTACTAACAGTGATACTTGTGGGTCAGAGAACCACTGAATTACTACAGGGAATAAGGTCTCTGAGCTGCATCCCCAGACTTCTACCATATATCTTGAAAGGTGGACAAATTTGACACATTAAACTTTAAAGAGTAGAATATGAATTAGGAAAAACATTTTTCATATTTGACAGGTCTGGTGTAAATTTACTACGCTAATGAATTTGATCAAAATATAAAAATGTGTTTAATACTAAGAGTGTTTCACTCTCATATGGTTACTAAATTTTGACTTTGATATTTCAAGATGATGGTTATGTAATGACTAGACTACAGCAAATCTATCTATTGGATTTCTCTGAAAATGTATGATGATATATAAAAAAGATGGATAGAGACTCAGGCTAATCACACAAAAGAGAGAAAGATTAAATTTCCATTCAATTTGTAGTCACTTAGGCAAAGTTATACATTGAGCAATTTTTTTTTTATTTTTTACCCATATCAGGTCTTTCTGGTAAATACTAGGCAACCCAAAACATGATGTCTCAGAGATATAAGCATGTATATAACTTTCATAAATCCTTTTGCTAGTTACTTTTTTTCTTAGCATTTCTTAGCATTCAAAATGCACTAAATTTTAAAATAAAATATTATTAATTTCTTGAGAATTCATACAGTATATTTCAATTGCATTTTCCCCTCTACTCCCCAACTACTCCCACAGATCTACATTACCACCTCTAGATGCAATTTCTGTTCTCTCTCTCTCCCTCTCTCTCTCTCTCTCTCTCTCTCTCTTTCTCCTTGCTTTCTCATGCTCCTCCTTTCTCTCCCTATCACCCTTTTATTTGTATCTCTAACTCTCTCCTTTCAAAATGGTGAAAGATGTTGGATGCATGGATCAATCATGCAATTCTATTCCTATGAGAAAATTGTATATAAAACTATATGTTCAGCATAAGCTCGTACTTCAATATTCAAAAGTTTCAGATTAGAACTATTTAAACATACAATAGATCTTACAAGCATGAACAAGTGAAAATGGTAAATGCAAAAAGATATATATAATATGATTTCAGGAATGATATGATGGGGAATTTCTGAGGTCTGGGGATGGTCTGTTCTTGATTAAATGTTGATTGCAAAAATATATAATCAGGCTGTAGAAACTTGCTGTAAATTTATGGTATTTGACATTTTGAATGTACTATGTATTTTCCTCAAAAAGGATGTAGTTGTTTGAAGATGGAGACTAGAAGAAATAGCCAGTATCAAATCAACTAGTCAACTCCTTACTAACCTGCTTCAGCTAGACTCTCCTCTTGGAAGGAAAAAAAGTAACATAATCACTGGCAGTCTTATCTTGAACATCAAGATCACTTAAATTTATAAATATCTAGAGACAAGTTCTATGTATTGTTAGGTATTACTAGGCCCCTTTACAATAACAACTTATGTAATATTAGATTTTAGCTGAATATTATCTATCTCTTATGAAATCATCAAGATGTGCAAATTCCTTCAGCTTATGCTTTATAACATTAAGACACAACAGAGATCACCAAGTCATTCCAAATAACATATTTATTAATTACAAAATATTAGTTATTGTTTATTCAAATGCCCTAAATATTAGGTAAAACTAGCATACTTCCAGCACAGCTGGAAGCAAAATGAGTACCTGCATTACTGTTCCTTAGGTGTATCAATTACCAACCTGTTTCTTACAGGTGACTGCTATTTGAATGACTGGTCTTCATGGAGTCTGTGTCAGCTGACCTGTGTAAATGGTGAGGATCTTGGCTTTGGTGGAATACAGGTTCGATCTAGAGCAGTGATTATTCAGGAACTGGAAAATCAACATCTTTGCCCAGAGCAGATGTTAGAAACAAAGTCATGTGATGGTGAGTGCTTCTATTCGTGAATTTTATTCATTATGTTGTATTCAATTTACTGTTAAATGACTAAATTTGTTAGATTTCTATTTACACTTGAGAATTAAATTCCACGTAATATTCTGAGGGCCCAAGGATGTGCTCCAGGAGGTAAGTGCTTGCTGTACAAGTATGAAGACATAAGTTTGAACCCTCAAATACTGAAGGCAGAGACAAAAGAATCTTCAGTAGTTTGAGATCCAGCTAAGTGTATTCAATAGCAACAAAAGATATATTCTGTTCCAAACAATGTGGATAATTAACAACCAAGGTTGTCCAGTAACCTTTGGATACATTCCTTAGAAACTATATACGCAAATGCATGCATGCGCGCATGCACACAGAGGGGGGGGGTGTGATTTTGGTTTTAAAATGTGGGATGCTGTAAAAATATTTCCTAACTTTAAAAATTACAGAAGCCTAAGATAATTAGGATCATTGATTATATATTTATAACACCTTTGATCAAAAAAATTCTAATATTTTTCCAGTTGTCTAACAGATAAAAACAAATAACAAAATTAAACATTACAAAACCACAACAAAAATTAGACTCTTTAACACAATCTAAGAAGCTGAAAAATCAATTACTTGGTAAAAAATATCAATTTTAACTTCACAATAATTGGATATAGAACATCATATGACTACATGTTCATGTGTCTATGCATGCATATGCATATACAGAAGTATTTCTTCAATATTTGTATCACACTCAATATCCATAAGCTCAGCTCACTATAATGTCACAGTTTGGACCATGGTGGCATCTTAACTAGAACAAAAGAATTTGTTTCTGGTGGAGAATGGAAGGCTCAAATTCTAAGCTTTGTTTTGTAATGGCTAAGAAATATGACATACAACAATAGCAAATAGAATAGAAAGCATCACCTTATGTCAAAAAACTGGAAGAGAAGACCTAAGATGCTGATAAAGCCTAGGAAAAAACTAATGAACTAGATAGCTTAACCTAAGAATTAAGTAAAACTACCTACTCTGGGATATATATATGTCAATATAAAGTTACTAAATTTACCAATTTCATAAAATACCCCCTATTCCTGTGACAGAAAAAATGCAAAAAGGGAGAGAAGCTTGAGGTTTGCAATAATTAATTAATTAATTAATTAATTAATTAATTGGAGATTTGGGATGGAGGCAAGAAATAGCAATCTTATTGCAATATAATGCAGTTATTATATTTTAATTAAATTTTAAAAAATAGGAAAAAGAAATAACATGCAGCCCATGTACAAATTGAATGAAGCAGAGAAAATACAAAGTCAACAGAAATAATAGTGTGTTTTATATGACAAAGAAACAATTTGGCCACTTCCACAGCAAATAGTTAAAAGAAAAAGAGAGCAAATTTTGCATTAACTACAAATAGAAAACTGTTTAAAATATAATTCTATAAAGAAGTTTTACTAATAAATATAAAAATGTAAATTAAAGTAACTTAGGGTGTAATTAATTTATCAACAGTACCAGAAAAGTTATGCTATGGATTCTTAAACTACTACAAACTTGAGCATATTAAATTTATATTTGCATTTCATACAATATAAAATATGACTGGGTAACCATGTACAATGAAAATCTGAAAACCAAACTTAGGAGAAAATGTTTATATTCATTCACTTAAATAAATAAATATTTGGAAGTAAGAAGAAACTTTAAAAGTATGATTAATAGACTAACATTGAAATCATCTTTATTTTAACCAGGACAATTCAATAATAAAATATTTACTATAAAAAATGTCCCTAAGCTGTACCTAAATCTAACAAAAGTGGTGTAAAATATGTACTGCGAAATGATAAAGTCCTAACTTAAATAAAGGACTAACATATTGGTGCGGTGGACCATTTCGTAAATCGTCCAGCACCACAACATGTTTTTGCAAATATTTGTGAAAATTGCATGTGATTTGAACAGGTTATTAAGGGAATCTGAGAAGTGGATACTAAGGTTAATGTGGGGATATTAAAGATAAATATAGCTAAGAAATACTTTGAGAACAAAAGTTATGAGAAGAGGCCAGGAGATGTTGATGACCTTTTCTTATGACTTACTCATAAGCATGGATAGAGTTACCTACCAATAATAAAGCAATCACTCTAATAAAATAGGATGGAGAATTTTAGAGCAAATATAGCCTTACACCCAGATATGTAGTTAAACATGGAAGAAAACTACAATCTTCTAGAACATCAATTCACCCTGGCTTTCTGATGCATACACTGATGATCACTACTTAAAATTAATAATTTCCTGATTTCAGTGAGTAAAGATGTGGATGTCAATAAGAAATTAAGTGGCTGAAGTAGAAATAAGTCACTTCAATTACAGGAAATCCAAAATGTTTCTTAACTGTTTTATAACTTTATTTGAGAGGCATCTAGGTTGTTTCCAGGTTCTGGCTATTATGAATAATGTTACTATGAACATAGTTGAGCAAATTTCCTTGTGGTATGAATGTACATCCTTTGAGTAAATGTCCAGGAGTAGTATTGCTAGATCATGAGGTAGATTGATTCCAAGTTTTTTGAGAAACAACCATACTGATTTTCCAAGTGGCTGTTTAAGTCTACTCTGTGGCCGGCAATGGAGGAATGTTCCCCTTACTCACATCCCCTCCAGCATCAGTGTATTTTATTTTAGCCATTCTGACAGGTATAAGATGGTACCTCAGAGTTGTTTTGATTTGAATTTTCTTGGTGGCTAAAGATGTTGGACAAATTTTTAAATGTCCTTTGGGCATTTGAGATTCTTCTGTTGGGATTTCTGTTTAGACCTGTTCTCCATACTCACTAATTAGTAAATATTAGAACAAAGCCAAGGATACCCAGGTTACAATCTATATTCCCCAGAGAAGCTAGGTAACAAAGAGGACCCTAAGAGAGCCATCCATGGATTCCCCTGAGAGGAAGAAATAGATAAGATCTCTTAAGAAATTGGGAACAAGTGGAGGTAGAGAGGAATAAAGAGAGGTGAGAAGAGATCATGAGGGGATGGAATGGGAGAGTTGGGGAGGGACGGAGAAGAAGGACAATGGAATAGATATCTTGACAGAGGAAGCCATTTGGGAGCTAGAAAAAAGCTTGATGCTAGAAAAAATCCCAGGAAACCACAAGGATGACTCCAGCTAAGACCCTAAGCAACAGTGGAGAGGGTACTTGAAATATCCTTCACCTGTAATCAAACTGGTCCTTTTCTCAACTGGATATGGCAGACTCCGTGGACTCCAGATGGGAGGCCTTACCTTCTCTGAGGAGTGGATTGGGGGGGAAGCTTGGGGAGAGGAGGAGAGACGGGGGAGGGAAGGGAAGTGTGGTTGGTATGAATATAATTAAATTTAAAAAAAAATTTAAAAGAATTTATTTTGTTGTAAGGCAGATTTTTATACACCTAAGAGTGAATTAAAATAAAATGTGTTATTGTAAGTCTTCCTATGTATAGAGAGAGCAACAAAATTTAAACCAAAATTGTGTGTGTCTAAGTGTTTGTCTTGTAGTACAAAAGATGAACAATGTTTAGCGAAGTTTCAGCTGTCTACAGTTATACTGGAGATTTCTCTTCTAGATATTTATATTTAAAAAGCACCACTATACTTGCCTCAGGCTGACCAGCAAGGCATTTTTAATGGCAATAATTTAAAATAACACAACCAAAGAAAACATTGAATAAATTATAATACATGATACAATGCAATTCTATGTGACTGTTAAAAAACATTGACTAGATCTACATTAAAAATCACATTGAGATAGTTTATAAATGAAGTTTTGAATCAAATAAAGTTTTGAATTATATATAAAATATAATGGACTGTGAAAACATAATACTGAATAAAATGTTAATTTTAATAAATTGTTAATATTATTAATAAATATTAAATAAAATATACATGTATATATACATGTGTGTGTATACAGTAAATAGTGAAAAAATATAGAAATGATTTTGCCTCAAAATGATGTGGACTGGCTCAGACATCAGGAGATAGAATCAGAAAATTATGTTATACAAATAACAAGTTTTTAACTTATTTTATTGATGAACAAGTAAATAAAAACTAAAGCAAGTATGGCTAAATGATAATGTTTGTTAGAATTACATGATAAGCAATAGAATGTATTTTATAGCTAGTTATTCTCTGTATTTGTCTATATGTTTCATTTTCTAGTGTATAAAAATCTCTAAAACTTTAGAAGGAAACCATCAATTAAGTTACAAATCCAGGGTCTGAGATGGTCACAGAATAGAAGATGGAGAGTCAGATTGATAACTTCAGTTTTATCAAACTTGTTTTGCAACTTCCTGGCAGCCCATTGACATTGAATTCATCAGTAATATGTCACTTTTCAGTAGTTCATACATACATACATACATCGGTAACCCTCTCTCCTGATAATCCTGAGTAATTAACATCAATGTCTGCTCTATGCCTGCAGATGGGCAGTGCTATGAGTATACATGGATGGCCAGCGCTTGGAAAGGCTCCTCTCGAACAGTGTGGTGTCAGAGGTCAGATGGTGTAAATGTAACAGGTAAAAATCTCATTTTTCTGAATTTATTCCTACAACATATATGTAGTTGAATGCTGATGGACACACAGTTATTAACATGTTTTTGGAATCAAGAAATTTGTGCTGGACACGTGTGATGCCTGACTAGTGACAAATTTATTTTAAAATATCTTCACATTTCTTTTACCTATCACCTTGGACATTTGAATATATTTCACTGAAATACTTTTCAACATTAATAAATGGATATAAGTGATTTGCTGATTTTTCCCTAGAGATTTTTATACCTTAACCAATTACCATATTCAAAGAAAATAATAATTATGCCTTTCACTGCTTCTTGTGTTCTTTGAAAATGATACAGATCAAGGTATTATGCACATATAAACATATTCTATCTGAGTTATCAAATCTATTATTAAGACATTTTGTTGATTAATAAGTAAGATTTATTAGTAAATCTGAACCCAGGATATCTGAGAGGAACATTTGCTATATCTCCATCACAATTATTATACTTCCAAAGGAGAAAATTAAAAGAAGACAGTTTTTAGAAAGACCTTCAGTGTACTTCTGTAATCTACAAGCTCAGTGAATTCAAGGGCTCATTCCAAACATCTATTCAAGGGAAAGCTTGAATAGTATTGGATAGCTTTCAAATTTCATAGAAAAAAAATCAAGGTCAAAAGCAGAACCTCAATTTCAGACACATAAACACAAATTAAAATTGTTTTAATTGTAATTTAAAAATAATTTAGTTGTTAGCCTCATACCAGAGGCAGGAAGAGTATTGACTGTCAGCTACCCAAGGCATCTGCTGACTTGGGGGCTCTTGTTTCAACTCTTCTGCCAGAAAAACAAAGTAGTATGCATCGAGTACCCCTGAGTAAATTCACTTGTGATTTAACTTTCATATATACAGTGAGATCATAGGACCCAGCCAGGATCAATGCACTTCTTGGAAAACATCAATTTTTATATTGAATTTCAAATGACCCAGGTTTATTGAAACCTAATTACTTATTTCTTCCCTATGAAAGCCGGAACAGAATGTCAAATTATATTCTTAAGAAGACAGAATTTTTCATGAATAAAAGCTATACCGAGAAGCCTTTGATAATAGCATCTCCCAGTGGACATATAATATATAATAGAACACACTCCTACCAGAAAGCTCTTTGCTGTCTCAACAGTATTATTTGGGAAAGAAAAACAACCCAAACTCCATTCTAAGAGGATAGGTGATAATAAAGCACAGAGAAGTACACTCATTCCAAACCAGGGGTTGCAGATGTCATTTACTTAGCTCAGATCCAGGGAAGGAATATGTCATTCTTTAAGTGAGTCTAAAAAAAGTTAATAGTTTTCTTAAAGGGCTACATGATTGAGAGTGGTTTTTTCAAACATAGAGACAAATAATATTTGCCCGCTTTTTCTCCCAACATTATTATTTTTCTACTGCAACTGAGACTATTTCCCAAAATAAAGTTGAGTCAAAATTTAAAGATTGATCTGTATATATCACATTTTAAGTTTATTTTCAATACAACAAAGTGTATATAAAGTTAATTCTCTCTGTTGCCAAGAAGCCAATGCTAAATGACTTTCAGTGGACTCTGGGTGTATTCTCCTTTGAACATTTAGAAAATTTTCCCTAGGAAAACAGATTTAAAGTATGTTATCTATTTGGATCAACTGTTTAATTTATATATTGTCTCTATAAAAAAGTCATGGGACTTTTTTCTTCCTCTTCATATATTTAGTAATAATATGTCCACTAAATTGCATTTATCTTGCAACGACTAATTTGTTTTGTGATGTGATAGTTTTGGTTTTATTATAGTTATATTGTCACATTTTTAAATATTAATGAATAAAAAGCTTGTTAAAAGAATGTACAAGATTAAAAACCAAAGAATTGATGACAGGAACATTGATTGAATTTAAAAGACTATAGCTCAATAAATACAGAAAATTATTTGTTTGGCTATAGTTTTGTTAAGCTGAGTAAGTATAGTTTGAAACTCTTAGCTATACTTTTGTCACCAATACTGTTTGTTTAGGGAACTGGTTTCCATCTTTAAAGTGCAATGACAGGAAATCTGCAGTTTGTATTGTGTGTAAGAAATAAATTAGAAGAATTAATTTCAATGGCAAGTTGGAAAACAGCACAAGCAAATTCTTGCTGTTTTTATTGGTCTTCTTCCCAGCAATCACAATGTCTGGAATTAGCAACAAGAATAGTGATTTTCCTAAAAAATAAATATGCATTATATAAACACTTTTGTGTAATGGTCAAATAAATTGGGAAGTTACTTAGAAAAATGTGAAAACTACCATTTTGAGTCACCAAGAAAAATATTTAATTATCAAATAAAATTAAATCTGTTTTGTTTTTCAGTCGCTGTGCTTGGACTGAGGAAATAGGTTATATGACCTATTTTTTTTCCAACTGTTACCAGAAATAGGTTATATGAAATTAATGTTTCAAAAATAGCAGCTACAAAATCAGCCTCTTGGCAGTATGTCTTGGGTATTTACGAAGCACAAGCCATGATTCTGCCATCTCAGTAAAAGGATCCCATGTTACTAATGAAAGTGATAGAGGTTACTCAGCCATTTCACAAGTATAAACCTTCTTACAGCTTCCAAAGTGGTTTAAACTTCCAAAAGAAGTCTATAGCAGTGTATATGTTTATCACAGCAAGAAGGCACATTTGTTAAAATATGATTTTCTGTTCTGCAGGGGGCTGCTTGGTGGTGAGCCAGCCTGATGCTGACAGGTCTTGTAACCCACCCTGTAATCAACCCCACGCATACTGTAGTGAGGTATGTGCACATTTATTAATATGGACAAGCTACCTCCATAATTTGTCACCCTACTGTCCCTGGTACAGTCACTCTCCATTCCAAAAGAAAAAAAAAAAAAAACATGACTGGAGATAGAAATCATTCACATCAAGAACCCCTTTTTAACTATGTAGACAATTCTCAATATACTTATTTATTTACCTTTAGAATGGCTTGCACAGTAGCATGGAGAGGAAGGGTTAATATAGCTAAGGCAAAAATTGCATGTGGTAAATTCTCTTAAAAATGTTCCCTAATCTTTCTTTTCCAAGTAAGTTTAGTTATGCTTCCCAAGATCATGTCTCATGTATAGTATAAGCCTCTCTGTTCTCCTGCAGATGAAGGCATGTCGCTGTGAAGAAGGGTACACTGAAGTCATGTCTTCAAACAGCACCCTTGAACAATGTACACTTATCCCAGTAGTGGTGATTCCCACTGTGGAAGACAAAAGAGGAGATGTGAAAACCAGTCGGGCAGTTCATCCAACCCAACCCTCCACTAACCCAGCCGGACGGGGCAGGACCTGGTTTCTACAACCATTTGGACCAGGTGAAGCCACCAGTCACTGAACACAAAATATCTTCCTTAGACATTCTACCAATGACAATGACACAGGACTTATTTTTTTTAAATAACCAAGCATTTTCTTTTTTTTTTCTTCTTTATTTTGTATTTATCAAACAAACAGTAAAAAGAATTTAAAAAAAAATGCTGAAGAGTTAACAATAACTATACAGAGGATAATAATCATAAGCATGGCTTATCAAGGGTGGAAATTCAAATAAGATTACTACACATATATTTTCTTTGTGTTTAGCTTTCCCTCTGAATTTTTTTTTCCATCCCTGTATATCCTTATTGAAGGTCTCTTCCCCCTCTCACCACTCTGATCATTTTTCTTCTCTGCAACTCCCCATCCCCTCCCTTGGCATTTTCAAATAAATTATTATTTCTTAACTCATTGACTAATTTTAACATTGCAGATATATATATGTCCTTTGATTTTTCCTTGTTGAAAAAAGTACCCATGTCCCAAATACATAGAAATAAAATTACTTTCTTCAGAAAAGAAATTAATATTGATATTACTTATGTAAAACCCACTCTTAATGTTATAAGTATAATAAATAAACACTGGACAAAGCTATGTAATAAAGAAAATAATTAGAAAAATATGTCTCCACTTACAACAAGGACAAATATGACTATAAAGACTTTTGGAGATTTCAGTTTAATCATACAGAGTCCATGGTATGAACCTTGACAAAGAACATGGTCAGTGCAATTGCATGACAAGGATACTTGTCGGTTGGTAGAACAATGAGTAACAATGTTGATGTTTTCAGATACTGCAGAATCCATACAGAGCCATACTTTCTTGATGGAACAACTCAAACTTGGATGCTGACCAGGCCATTGTCATATTACAATGTATTCCCTTAGTATATCCAGGAATAAGCCTGCAGGCTTAAAGAAGTGCCACCCTCTACTTTGCACATTTTCTCTCTCTAACTGGAATAGATAGAATACACCTGTCTCCAGGTACAAAATGGAGCCTACTACTGTTCCATAAGCAACATGGATTCTGCCTCTTTTTCTCTCACCATGAAGAAGATCCATGCAAAGACAGACAGAATCAACTTTATAATTCCATTAGAAACATGAGAAATGATGGAAGAAAACTGCATATCTAACATGCTCCTATTTATGATCCACTTAGTAAAAGTATTTCCCTTATTAGAGAACCAATATTGAATTTTTAAGGTGTTTTAAATATCTGGGTGATTACATTTGTCTACATAATCACTGCTTTTATTGGATTCTTTGCTGACAATAGAATTCAGTTTTGAAAAGCTCATTTGTCTATAAAAATGCCAGAAACTCTCTTCTCTAAATTAGGAGAGCAAATTACCATTTAGAAATTTTGACCTTAACTAAGATCTAAGCAAATCTCCACAAATAAAAACAACTTTTCTCATTTTAAATAAAAACATTCTTTCCTCTTTGTTTAATAGTTTACCCAAAATTAACATATTAAAATAGTAAAGAGGTACATATTCTGACAAAAGATACTCTTTGTTTTTGAATAGTTGATAAATAATTTTCACAGGAAAGAAACCTAGTAGTAGAATAGCCCTTGATTTTAAACTCAATTCAATACAAGAAAAAAATAGAGAAAAAAATAGGGGAGAAATATTTTTTAAATCTCCACGTTTAAAAGAAAGTAATATTTAATATATTAGCTGAATTTATTTCCAACAACTGAAACTCTAATGACAAAATACCTTGTACTAATTAGTGTTTAATACTTTTCAAATGTTAGATAAGTCTCCATGGGGTCATTTTTGTCAACATCTAATTTTCATACTTATATCATATTATGATACAATTATTATCCATATATTTGTATGTACATATTACCTACTACTTACATGTATGCAACAGACAATGTATATTAACGTTACCATCAAATTAAGTTAGGCAATATGTTTCCTAGCAATGCACATTTGAAGTTCAATCAGATTCTAACATGTCAAAAATAAAGATGCCAAAATTGAACTAGAATAATCCCTGTTGAATGTGATTATGCATATCAGAAAAGTTAGCAAAGATATATTTTTAAATTATTTGCTATGTTATTCTACATGATTATCTTTACAAATTTCATTATTTTCAAAGCACAGTATAAATATAGATAAAGATTGTATTTGCAAAACAAGTAAGTTAGTATGTTAAGTTTTATCTGATACAAAACTATTGAAATCACTGTAAATGGTCAAATACCAATTGGCATCAACTGCAGGTTTTATGAATTTCTCAAAAGCTGCATTTTTTGTCTTTTTAGCATACTATGTCATTCCTGAAATAGGTGGGAAAGTCAAAGCATATATGAATAGAACAATATTCACATAATGAATTTGGGATAGGATTTCATATAAAGAGTTTAAATATGAACTCAGCATCTGAATATAAACATAACTCTTTCCTTTTCAACTGTCTCCACTACTAATTCCCCCTGAATTCAGTGTAGCCTACTGTGGAAGAATTCAAATTGAGTCTTGAACAGAACTAGTCATATGTGACTTGTCATGCAACATAGTTTAAACCTATCATTTTCTAAACTAGTGTAAACTAATACCTAATATCTGTTCTTCTCAGATGGGAGACTAAAGACCTGGGTTTATGGTGTTGCAGCTGGGGCATTTGTGCTGTTAATCTTCATTGTCTCCATGATATATCTAGCTTGGTGAGTGTTTAAATACTTCAGAATCTAGAAAGACGTATAAGATTGTTATTTCAAAGAAAAACCTTCCAGTTTTTGGTAACATAGGAACAAATTATTGTGTGAAATGCATACACTGTACTTGCTCCATCCTCATACAAAGTTTTGAATTTGAAACATAAACTTTAAGATAAGAGAGCCTAAAATCCATCTACCATGTCTGAGTCATTCAGATTGTGGAAATGAGTCTGGATTCTTCTATACCATTTTTTTTCAAGATTTTTCTCGTAAATAAATGACATAGAATATTGCTTTTGATGAATGGTATGTAATATATGTTTTTATATTGAATTTTCCCTAGAGAAAGATGGCATTGATAATTTTGAATTTTATTTAACCTTATTTGTAAATATGTATTATTTACAAAAGTTTCTGAGCAAACTCAAAATATACTATATCATCATTTCTATTGTTATCAACCAATAAATTGATTAATTTGGCTTTTACAAAATAGTTAAATACCTTAACATGGCTTCCTGAAACTGAAACTCAGAGATCACAAAGTCATATTCTAAAGGGCAGGGTGGAAAACTGGCAATTTAAATCTACCATTTTGCTTTGTTTTGCTTTTTATTTTTAAATAATAATATTTAACATGAAAGACTGACTTTGTTTCTTCAATTTTTCCTAAATTTCCTACAGCAAAAAGCCAAAGAAACCCCAGAGACGGCAAAACAACCGCCTCAAACCTTTAACCTTAGCATATGATGGAGATGCTGATATGTAACACTGAATATTCCTGGAAACAACCAAACTTGGTCGTTTGCCTCTGTAGTAGACATCCAAAGGCCACAGTGTCAAGACTCAAAAATGTGTGAATTATAATTAACTTTAATTGTTATGGATATCATCATTAAGAAAAATAAGAAAAAACACTACTCCAACTGGGAATATTCAAGGTAGTACTACTGACTATGAGAGTCAACTCTGAGAATTCCAGGAGATGCAGTGGAATGCATGTTTTGTCTTGAGAGTTTTGTATCATCTTTTCTGAAATCCAACAATTGAAGAAAACCACTTTGTTCTTTAAAAAGCAGTGAGCAAATTGGCCAATTTGGAAGCTAGATGCAAGACTGCTTGCAACACTAACCCACAAAACTTTCTAGCCTAAAGAGTTTGTGATGAAGGTTTTACAATTTACACTTAAACATAACAACATGTATACTTGATCAAATAACTTACCATATGATGTCATCATATATACTTGTTAATAAACAGCTTTTAACAGTGAAGAAGACATAAGCCCTATGCTAGATGGAGAACCCATTGGACAATTTAGCATCTTCATGATTGCTGGTAGCTTTTCTTGGCCTGCATTTCAGAGACAAACTCTTTTGTAAGACTATTCTTGTCTCTCGCCAATGTGTTAATGCTGGACATGTGCTAGTACCTTAGAAGACAGAATCTTCAAGTTCGGTATTTTATAGTGGTTATTGTCTAGAAAACAAATACACTTGTGTTAATACATTTCTACTTTCCCTAATTTCTCACTGGTTGCCTACATCTTTTTTGCTATATGGAAGGCACATTTTGCACTATATTAGTGCAGCATGATAGGCACTTAACCAGTATTGCCATAGAAACTGCCTCTTTTCATATGGGATGAAGACATCTGTGCCAAGAGTGCTGTGGAGACATTTGCAAGCTTTTGTACTCTAAAGAGAGTGAGATCAGTCTTGATGATAACAAGATGGAATCTGCTATTACTATTATAGTGCTCTCTACACTCTCTCTTCTCACTACAGCCATTATGCAGCTGACAAGAGGGAAAGAATCCAAGTGTTGAAGTCTCATCAACCTCCAAAAGGTAGAACCCCTGGTTGGGTTGCAGGTGCTCTTGGAAGGCTGTTTCAGATGAGATTTATATATTTGTTATCTTTGTTTTTAAAAAAGAAGAAAAGAAAAGAAAAAAAGGATGGGTTGTCTTTGTGATTTTGAGCAAAAGGAGAAAATAATGAATCAATGATTTTTCCAAACAGAAAAAGAAAGTCCAAGCTATGTCTTAGGTTTTCTTTCTACTTTGTTTTCTCAGTGTGAGGTTGACGTTCTGCTGTATAAGCTGTATTTCCAGTCATAGTCTTTTGCCCTTCTCATGGCTGAAATCTGAAGCAATATAATTTTAAACCCTAAAATTTAAAAGACTGAATGATCATGGCAAGAGCTTGCTTAAATGTCTAGAGCAAGGGTCACAAGCCCTTTAAGCAAAGGATCAGACAGGAAATGTTTTTAGTCAGGTCTGTAGTTGAACTCTCAATTCTGCCCTTCCTGGGCAATGTTTCCAGAGAAGATACTCAGCAGGAAAAACAACAACATCATTGTCTTTTAATACAATTTTCTTTACACAAAAAGACAAGCTATGTTTACACATGTTAGGTTGCAGAACCACATTATACTCTAGGTGTGTTTTTAGTACTAGTTCTACATTATACAATCAGTAATTTTTAGTTGTTTGCTGTCTACCAGGTTTAATGTCAGAGATGTCAATTTATTGTCATTACTTATAATTGTTGGGGACATCATTCTCTGTTCACTGCCGTAGCCCAGGAAATGCCACTGTGGAATATAGATAAACTTCTAAAAAGGGAAGATAAATTCTGACATGAAAAAAAGTCACATATTTATGACAGGAATTATTTACAATTAGCTAATTAGCTTCTGGTTGGGCCATTATGTTTTCCAGTCTTTTAAGAACAGTAAACACCTTCAGGGTTTTGTTTTGTGTTGTGTTGTTTTTAATCTTAAGCACATCTGAATTGCTGATACTATTGGTGAGGTATTTGCCTTCATAGGCTGAATATGAGCTCCCTCTGCTGTTCATTAGAACAGCTTTTTCTGCAAAGACTACAAAAGAATTCTGAGTAAGAGGATCTTGTAATCCCCCAAATGAAAATCTGTATATGTAATTCAATATAAAAAAATGTGATGTTTCTTATTAATTAACTATATATTAACAATATATGCCATTTCAAAGATAACATATAAGATGGTGAGTTTCACCTTATGCCAATATTTAGGTGAGGTAAAACATGAAGAGGAAAGAAAATCACATTGTTATTCTAAAATTGTGATTGCACACATACACACACACAAATATCATATGTCTTCCAAATAATCCACAAGTTAATCTATTTGGAAAAAATATAATCTGTTTGTCCAAAATAGTTGAAACATAGTCTCTTGTGATTCAGTAAAAAATTGTAAAAATCTGATAAAATATGGGCAACACCTAAACTACTTGAGATAAATAAAGTATCTTTTTCTTAAATAAGCTACAATTAGGATATTTTATAAAATGAAATTATTTATAAAAACAAACCTGTGTTCTTCTGCCTAATATATAATAATCAAAGTAAGTTAAGGAATCAAAAGTTATAAAATATTATGAAAATGGAAGATGTTTATAAATAAATAATCATATTTAAAACACTACATTAATGTGGTAATATGGGAGAAACATTGGATTCTCAGTATCAGGATAAATCAATACTGCATGGATTTTTGTCAGAAATGTGGAAAGGAAAACCTATCCATTTGGATAATTTCAACTAATAGGAGGTTATTATATTGATGTATAGATAGCTTTATTGAGTTTTCAGGGAAATAAATACTGGAATTTCACCAGAGCTTTATTCTCTTGGTTTATTTAATAATTCAGGAAGTAAGTAGTAAAAATGTGTCTGTTAACAGTCTTTGCTTTTCTAAAACAGTCTGTGGGCAGGAATAAAAGGAGAGGGAAACAGGAAAGGAGGTAAGGAGGAAGGGAAAATAGAGAGAAGGAAGGAAAGAAGGAAGGAAGGAAGGAAGGAAGGAAGGAAGGAAGGAAGGAAGGAAGGAAGGAAAGAGCAGAGATTTTCTACTTTAAAAAAAAAAAGAACAAATGCAGGCATTGATACAGTTTGTTGGACTGGCCCAGGAAGAGTGGTATGGCTGATATTCCCTGAAAGGGACTGATTTGCATCCGTGCTCATCCAATATACTGACCATCAATAATCTCTGTTTCAAAGCTTTTTTGAGTGTAGCTTAAGCTAAATGAAAAGGACTATGTTAAAGCATGTCTCTAATTATTTATATAGTAAAGCACAAATTACTTATAAGAAGAACTATTTACTGAGCTATCACATGTAGGACACTCAGCTGGGAACCTAAAATTAGTAATGGCATTTGTATACCTAGGTTACTAAGACATTCAAAAGAAAAGCATGCTCCATGAGAGGTAATTGCATTAGAGCACATTACTATAGAGTCTCGATAAGTGTGCTTAGCCCTTTCCACAGAGACTCCAAGTGTCAGAACATGCTGTGAAGGGTGGTAACAGTCACAGTGGCTTAATCATAACTGTTAAGTTCCTGTATTTCAAGATAAAGCCCTTGATTCTGGATAAAGGGAGCAGCGCTTCTCACACGTGTGTACCTCCTCTGACTTGGTTCTGTGTGACACTTTCCTCTGCCTGGTCTCTCTAATTCTACTCTCACACTGGTGGTTATAGACTTGTTGACTCTAATCCAAACTACCTGCTGCTAAACATGCCCAATTTTATAACGGAAAGTGAAGTATGTTGATTGGTTCTTCCTATTGAAACACAAACATCAATTAGATTGGAAATGCTTTTACTTAAGTGGACTGCACTGATCAAAGCAAGGAAGAAAGTTAGGAAGAGTCATACTGGTGACATGCCAAGAGAATAAAGAGAAAATCTTCAATATGGAAATGTCAGCTTCTAAACTTACATTGTTATTAAACAGTATCCTCTTCATTGCCCTATATTCATCTAAAATCTTTGTTTTCTTCTCACTTTCCACACAGTGATAAGGTCTGCATCCATCCACACTGAGCAGAAAAAAGAGCCTATTTCTAGGGAAAGTTAAAAAGTCTGAATAGATTTGCAGAAATCATGCTTGCAAAATGTCCTGGAATCTCATTATTTGTAACGATGCCAAGTTCAGTTTGAATGTGTTTTGTCCAGTTTCCCCTTTAAGGCTGAGGGAGGGAGGAAACAGCCAGGAGCCCCTGAACTAGGCTCTTGTACTCTTGTACAGCATGCTTGAGCACTCAGGATCTAGTTTGGGTATGAGAACAGACTCTCCCTGTTCCCCTTATGACAGTCGCCCAGGTCAGGTCCAGCCTTCAGATGTTCTGGCTGCAGGTCAGAAATTCCAACTTCTAAGAATGGAAGTGTGGACTCAGCAAGTGACGTTTTTCTTTGTTTTATATTTCTTTGTGTTTTTTAGCAATAACATATTTACAATGTGATAAAAATTATTCTGTGTAACAAAGACAGTGGGAAGTGCTTATGCCTGAAATATTAAATGAATAAAATAAATGTCAAACAAATAGAGTTAAATTTGCATTTTTATTCTGCTCTGTCAAGCCAGACAAGAAACCTGAAAACATCTGGAGCAAGCCACCTATCAGTGGGCAAAAGCCTATTTTACTTAGAATATAACTGGCTGTAAGTTGTATTGTTCTGCTTTGGAATTGTTTGGGTTTCTTTTCTTTGTTTAAGTAATTATTTATGACCTAATTTTGAGCCTCAATAAGCTCCCTGAATAATTTGGTTTGGTTTGGTTTATTTTTAAAAGTAAACATTTAGAGTCCCTTTCTGGTACTTTCTGCTGCCTCTTTTTATCACAGAATTTTTGAAGATATCAGTATCCAGTACTGTAAAATATAATTTTATTAAATTCATAATCAACCTTTCTTTAAATAATATTGCTCTAAGTGGGTACAGTTTTGTTAATTTAACTACCTGAATATTTATTTTTCTGGAGTAAGAAGGCAATTGTCTGTGACTCTTTTGTTAATATTATGTTGTAAATTGTGTAATGTAATTTATTTTAAATTATGTATACTTATTTTTAATGCACAAAATATCTATGTACAAGTACCTGCAGATTGGCAAATACTGTCACTGAGCTTTATGCAGCTAATTTGGATGGCGTGTGGAGATGTAATGTGCTTTTCTACATTTTCATATGGGTTATTTGTAAATATCTATATTGCTGACAGACATAAATTGGAAGTCATTTTCATTCTAATTGTGTTGGTCTGTGCTTTTATTTGCATCATCTGCTTCTTATGTGAAGATAAAAACATTTATTTGGTGACTATCAAAGTCTTTTACCTTTCTTTGTTTTATTTTTGTTATCTGTTTGCAATTTCAATATAGAAAGTTTGGAAAATTTAGATTTCTCTCAATAAGTCTACCAAAAATAGATAAAATATGGTACATTTGCACACCAGAGTCTTACCTATCTGTTTAAAAAAAATACATCAGGTAATTTGAAGGCAAATGTATAAAACTAGGGAAAAAAATACCCATAGTGAGATAACCCAGACCCAGAAAGACAAACATGGTATGTACTCATCCATAAGAGATGGCTCAGTGGGTAAGAGCATTGACTGTTCTTCCAGAGGACTCAGGTTCAGCTCCCAGCACCTACATGGCAGCTAACAACTGTGTCCAACTCCAAGATATGACATCTTCACACATACACACATGTAGGCAAAATAAGTGAATATTAGTTGTAAAGTATTTTGCTTTACATCCACAGACCCTGAGTGGCTAGTTAACAAGGAGGGCCCAAGGGAGGAAACACATGAATCTCCCTGGAAAGGGGATATAAAAGAGATTTCCTGGGTGAACTAGGGGCAGATGGGGATGGGACCTAGGGGGTTCTGATTAAAAGGTGGATGGAGGGGGAGAGTTGACAAGGATGACTGGAAAAAAGGGGGCATTGCAGGGTCAGGTGATACAAGGGAAACTCCCACAAATCTCCAAAGACGACCCCAGCTAAGAGTCCTAACTTTAGTGGGTACATAGCCTTAAATGGCCATCTCCTGTGATCAGATTGATGATTGCTCCTGTTGCCATTAGTCTTCATCCAGTGACTGATGAAAACAGAGACCCACATCCAAACAATAGCCCCAGGTTGGGGAATCTTCCTGAAGTGAAGAAGGAAGGATGTAGGAGCCAGAGAGGCCAAGGACATCACAAGAAAACCCACAGAAACAACATATTTGACTCCTAGGAACTCACAGTCTGAACCTAGAGCCTACATAAGACTGACTGACCTAGGCCCTCTTCCTATATGTGACAGTTGTATAGTTGGGTCCACTTGTGGGACTCCTAACAACAGGAGCAGAGGCTGTCCAAATGCTTAGGCTGGCTCTTAGGAACCTATTCCTCATACTGGATTGTCTTGCTCAGCCTAAATACAGGGGAGATGCTTAGGCTTCCTGCAACTTGATATGCCATGCTTTGTTGATAACATGGGAGGTCTTCCCCTTTCTTAACAGAAATAGAGGAGAAGTGTATTGGGGGAGAGGAGCTGGGTAGAGGAAATGAGAGAAGGGGGGAGGGGAAGCAAAAATGCAATCAGCATGTAAAATAAATAAAATAAATTTCCAAAATCCAGCTGATAAGCTACTCAAAGAGTTGTCATGATCCCAAGGCCTCTTGATATTTGGTCATTTAAGAAGTCACTGACAGAGAATGGGTGAACACTACAGCACAAAGGGCATCTCTTCTTGCCTCACAATTAAAGGCTGTGTCTATCCATAAAAAGCCAAATCTGAAAATCTGGTTGGATTTTCTGTGTAGCTCCTGTGTAGCTCGTGCGCCTCAGTTGAGCTTGCCTTGGAGGACAGTACTATAAAGTCCTGATGAGACCGGGCCATAGTTTGCTATTAAAACTATTATTTTCAGACGTCCCCACCCATTACCACTTTTACCTAGAATTCTTCACTTTATACAGGTCTCCAGTCACATACCACCTCTTCTTCGGAAGCTTGCTATGATAATCAAAATCACTCTACACATTTTCTCTACTTTGATTTAATCAATGTTTTCCTAATTTTTCTAATTTACTTATTTTCTTTTCATTGTGATTGCTGATGCTGCCACCTACACGTGGGAGAAGCCAGTTATCTGCTCTATTCCTTGCTTGAAATGATGCCCAATACAGAGTAAGAATAATAAACTAGCTTTGCAGAAGCTTCCTAGCTTCAGGAGATCCCACTTATTGATTGTTGGTCTTAGTGTCTGTGCCACTGGTATTATATTTAGGAAGTGGTCGCCTGTGCCAATTTGTAGAAGTGTATTTCCCACTTTCTCTTCTATCAAGTTCAAAGTGGTTGGGGTTAAGTTGAGGTATTTGATCCACTTGGATTTGAGTTTTGTGCAGGGTGACAGGCTCAGATCTATTTGCATTTTTCTACACACTTCCATCCAGCTATGCCAACACCATTCGTTAAATATACTATCTTTTTTCCATTGAATGTTTTAGGCCTCTTTGTCAAAGATCGGGTGTTCATAGGTTTTTGGGTTAATGTCTGGATTCTCAATTATATTCCATTGGTCCACAGGTCTGTTTTTATGCCAGCACCAGGCTGTTTTTATAACTGTAGCTCTATAGTATAGCTTGAAGTCAGGGATGGTGATACCTCCTGAGGTTCTTTTGTTGAGTAAAATTGTTTTGGCAATCCTGGCTTTCCTGTTATTCCAAATGAAATTGAGTATTGTTCTTTCAAAGTTCAAAAAAAATTGTGTTGGGATTTTGATGGGCAGTGCATTGAATCTGTAGATTGCCTTTGGTAGAATTGCCATTTTTACTATGTTGATCCTACCAATCCAGGAACATGGGAAAGCTTTTCATTTTCTGATATTGTCTTCAATG
>PVIH01007006.1:28170-82306 GCA_004025045.1 Sigmodon hispidus
TCTTCTATCTTTAGTGTATAGAAGGGCTACTGATTTCTTTGAGTTAATCTTGTATCCTGCTACATTGCTGAAGGTGTTTATCAGCTGTAGCAGTTCCTTGGAAGAATTTTGTGGGTCACTTATGTATACAATCATATCATCTGCAAATAGAGATAGCTTCACTTCTTCTTTTCCAATTTGTATCCCCTTAATCTCTTTCCATTCCCTTATTGCTTTGGCTAAAAATTCAAGAACTATATTGAATAGATAAGGGGAGAGAGGACATCCTTGTCTAGTTCCTGACTTTAGTAGGATTGCTTTGAGTTTTTCTCCATTAAGTTTGATACTGGCTGTCGGCTTCTTGTAAATTGCAAACGGCAGCCTACAAAATGGGAAAAGATTTTCACCAACCCTACAATTGATAGAGGACTGATCTATAAGATATATAAAGAGCTCAAGAATCTAGAGCCCAAAACCTTGAATAGACAAATCAAAAAATGGGGTACAGATCTAAAAAGGGAATTCTCAGCAGAGGAACTACAAATGGCTGAAAGGCACCTGAAAAAGTGCTCTTCATCTTTAGCCATCAGAGAAATGCAAATCAAAACAACTTTGAGATACCACCTAACATCTGTTAGATTGGCTAAGATAAAAGGCACAGATGACAGCCTATGTTGGAGAGGATGCAGAGCAAGGGGAACACTCCTCCATTGTTGGTGGGAGTGTAAGCTTGTTCAGCCACTTTAGAATGCAATATGGCGATTTCTCAGAAAATTAAGAATCAATCTCCCCAAGGACCCAGCAATACTACTTCTGGGTGTATACCCTAAAGAAGCACAATCACACTCCAAAGGTATTAGCTCAACTATGTTCATAGCAGCATTATTTGTAATAGCAAGAACCTGGAAACAACCTAGATGTCCCTCAACTGAAGAATGGATTAACAAACTGTGGTACATCTACACAATGGAATACTACTCAGTAGTAAGAAAAAATGATATCCTAAAATTCGCAGGCAAATGGATGGATGTGGAGAATATCCTCCTAAGCGAGGTATCACAATCTCAGAAAGATAAGCATGGGATGTACTCACTCATTAGTGGTCTCTAAACAAACAAACAAGAAAAAAAGCCAAGCATGCCCAAGTGGCAGACCACAACTACTGAACAGCTTGGGATCAGAGACATCCTGGACTGACCCTTTGGATCCCACTCCAACTATAGGAACACCTGATTCACTCTTGAGGGAGGGGGCACAAAACTGGATTTGTCAGGAGTGGAGAGTGATCCAAGCATTATTGGGTCAGTGGGACCATAGGACTGTCTGCTCCCTGCCCAGGGAGGGGATGGGGAGTTGCGGAGAAGAACAAATGACCTGATGTGGTGGGAGGAGGAAGGGACCTTGAATAAGGATATACAGGGATGGAAAAAAAGAATTCAGAGGGAAAGCTGAACACAAAGTAAATATATGTGTAGCAATCTTATTTGCATTATCACCCTTGATAAGTCATGCTTATGATTTTTATCTTCTTTATAGTTATTGTTAACTTCTCAGCATTTTAAATTCGTATTACTGTTTTTCTTGATAAATACAAAATAAAAAAGAATAATAACTGGTGAATTTAATGAAATCAATTAAATTCATGAAATTAATTAGTGAACTGCAAAGCCAATAGATAGCATGTGATAGAGCACAAATATCAAAGCAAGAAATAAAGAGGACCTCAGGCATAGGGGACTGATGGATTCATCCCAAACTGTAAGATATCAGTGATCCACACAAAGAGGATGCAGGGGTTTAAAGACCAGAATCTTCCAAAGTTCTAGGTTTTTGAGACTCTAGTGTTGACAACATTCTTTATTCTGTATTTCCATTTGCCTGGGATAAATTACATTAAAATGATATGTGGTATAAACATAACAGAGGCAGATCAGTTGAAGCTGGAGTGGCTGGGGCTGGCAATACAGAGCAATAAAGAGCTAAGACTATTCCAATAAAATGTGTTGTTGATTTCAAAACCAAAGTGAAAACAAGCTCTATAAGGAGACTTCTACTGTACTTTTCCCTGGGATTTAACTCAAATACCACTGTGGATGAGTCAGAGAGGAAAATGAGGAAAGGGGTAATTGAAAAATTAAAAAAAAAAAAAAAACCAAGCCTTATTTCAGACTATAGAGGAAGTCTGATTATACTATTGAGTCTTAAACTAATCTACTTTATGTTTGTAATAATTAAATTATGTGCTATTTGCTTTAGTACAAAAGACGGTAGTAAAACAAAAACAAAATTAAATGCCAGACCAGAGTGATTCCCAGACCATCAAATATTGCTTTGGAAGTATAGAGAGGGCATTCAACAGCCATAAAGCATATTAATAAACCAAGGAATAAGTCCACTTTGTGAAGAAAGCAATGATGTGACTTCCCTAAGTAAAACAAATTTCAGAATGAGAGTCAGCTAGTCAGTACAGAGGGCTGTGTGGAAGACAAAGTGAGCATGTTAGGGAAGAGTGAGGAGCCACATCTATTTTTTGTAAGCACAGTGATTTGACAGAGAACTCTGTCAGCCATATCCCAAGTGACCCCCTCAGTTGCTCAGCTGACAGATGATGGGTCATTGTTCATTTCACAATTTATCTTTATGAAAGGGCTATGTGTTCGTGATTGCCCACGAGATTCTATTTCTTAATAATGTTCACACTATACTGTTTTATCTCCAAAGAGTCATGGCCTTTTTCTTCTGATGACAACATCTTGCTTCTGGGGTGTGGCTTGAAGAAACAGAACAACACAGAGGCATCTTCTCTGGAGAAGGAGGCAGAGGAAGCACAAATGATTTCTGATAGTTCTATAAAAGAATCTTCAACATGCATTTGGACATGCTAAGAGGTCAAAGGAAAATAAAATTAAAAATTACCCCATAAAAGGAGAGACTGAGACCAGATTTGACAGCTATCCTGACAGAAATGTATGCTGCAAAACAATTACAGAAATATTAGTTCAGCAATAAAAGCTGGAGAAGTCTTTGGTGCAGCCCCCTTTAAACTGGCTATAATGTGGCTTTCAAAAAGAACTCCTAGCCAGAAACAAATAAATGCAATTTTGGAACTGATATTTGAAGCTGATGTAACAACAGCTTGATGCAATATCTGTCTTTGATTGCAATGTCTTATGAGGAAAAAGTTGTTGGTATAAAAGTCATAAGAGTAATCTTTACCTCTGAGAGCCCTGGAAGCTGCATGTCTTACCGGGTCTGGCAAGAAAAGGAAATAAAGTCAATTGATATACTAAGGAGATGACCAAATAGATTAGAAAACAAATTTCAATAATCTACTACTTTACAAAGACACAAAAGAAATTATTTTAAACTTTTACTAATTAACAAAGGGAATTATTAACTAATTCAAGCCAAGAAGAAACAATGCCAATACTACATTAATTGTAAAAATAGATTTTGACCTAGTAGTTTGACTTCTCAGAACTTATTCTAATACATACATATATACTATATGTGTATATATAAATACATATGAGAGAAAGAATAAAAGATGTTAGCAAGATACAGCACTGTATTTATGTTTGTACATTATATATGTATGCATGTGTAAAAAAGATAGTAGGTAAATGAATGGCTGTTGTAAAGCATCCTAACAGTGATGATGCTAGACTGATAATTAGTGTAACAAGTTTATATCTATAGAATTATAAAATCTCAGAAATAGACAGAAATACATATAGTATATATATTTCCAGTACATGTAATATAGAAGCATAAATAAGGGGCTAACTGGGATGCAGTGAAAAGGAACCAGCCGGAGAAGAGCTGGGATGCAGCAGAGAGCTGTAGAGAGAAGCAAGTAAGAGAAAAGTGACACATTTGTATGTCGGTGCCAGGATAAACCAAATACTTCATGCTATCCTAATTTTTTCTATTTAAAAAACTCTAGCAAATGAGTAACACAAGATCTTGTACATTCATTTAACTTTGTCCTCAACAGAAAGATTACCAATTAGTAAAAGATTACAGACACATTAAAAATGATCAGTTATGTTTCATGAATGACCATGAAGCTATCTAGTCTTTATCTATTGTCTATTTATATTTTATCTATTGTGTGGTGCTGATGATAAAATCAATGACCTTGCACACACTGGGCAATCACATCCGTTTTGAGATTCTGATCTATGCCTGACCTACACCCAGAGCCCAAGTCATTTATTCTGAGTGAAACAACCAAAAATTGGAAACTGATTCAAGATTTTCAAAGAAGATTAAATATAATATTATTTCCTTCTACTCATGCACCTGTAAGGCTGACTATAAAAGAGTGATAATTGATGGACTTTTCATATATATGAAAGAAAAAACTGTTAACTGCCTGTCTTTGGGGAAAGGAACCATTTTCAACTTAAATCCTTCTCTTAAAAAGTAACACTTTTAACAAAAGAAAACTTGGATGAGTCAAAAGAATAATAGTGACAAAGGGTACTTATCTGGTGAAGTTGCAGTTGCCTGAGGTTCAACTTAATGAACTAAGAAAGATGGCTTCTGGGATGTTAGGGAGAGCAGCTGGGAATAGGGGGCTCCTTCTGTCTGTAATGGTCAGTGTTTTACAGATAATGAACAGCTGGACTAAGAAGAATGCCCAAAGGGACACTTGAAGGCCTGATAATTGTCTTCCTGATCATAGATACATTCTTGATGTTTGAAGTTAATAATAAGGGCTGGGAAAGGGGTCTGGAAATGGGCATTGAGCCTTCAGAGGAAATGTGAAATAGATGCTTATTTATGTATCTCACACTGTACTCTATTATAGCTTGCCTACAAAAAGCAAAAGCAGTTAGCACATGAGATGCTTTTGTCTTCCACCCAGAACTATTTAGAGTAAGTCGAGAAATAATGAGGGCCTAAGGTGAATTTAGGATACTATTTGCCAGATTAAAAAAATAGTTCTAACATTCTGTAATTGATTCACTAATATAATAGCCATGAGTAAACTGTTTATACTACAGCATTGAAGGGATTACAGAAGATCAAATATAAGCACTTGATAGAAATCACTTGGTTGATGAGATGTCAGAAAATCTCAAACATATTAATAGATGTAGGGTAAGTATTTATTGAACATAATAGGTGCAATGTTGTGTGTATCCTCTACCCTGTCTGTCATTCACTATAAATAATAGTTGAGCCTAATAAGTAAGTATCAGGAACTTCAAGCTTTGAAGACATGACAGAAAAGAAGCAAATATATGAAACTTGTTTTCAGGGACTATACATTCTAGTAAGGGGAATGAGACAATAAATAAAGGCAGAAAGAAATAGAATGTGCTGACTTGAGAAAATGCTATCAGGAAAAGTAAAGCATGATGAGTACAATAATTAATGTGGAGAAAGAGAGGTCACCTGATAGGAATAAATAGGACAAAAGGACACACTGAGAGAAACAGAGACAGGAAACATGTGCAGTAAAAACAAAAGAAAATGTGATTTGCCCATTAGGAAATTGCAGTCTAATGTGGAGAAGAGAATTCTGCCAACCGATAATGATGGTGGGAAGTATCCCCACCATCTCCTTTGACACCTGCAGTACAAGGCATCTTCTGTTACACACTCCATTGAGAATGGTTATGCTGAGTGTCCAAATCACCCCAGCCTTCTAACATCAAAATTCCTCTGTCTCCTTTAAACACATATTAGTCTTAGTACATTTGCAAATATGTATGGGTAGCAGCACATGTTAAGAGGCATAAAATATGAATGCCTGTAACCACATAATTCCTGTTAGAAATTCTGAGAAACAATTCAGCATTGGTGAGTTTTACATACCTGATGGCAACATCACAAATAATGCTTAAAAATATATATGAAATCAGAGAGGTACATTCAAAGAAGTATGCTAAATTCATACAAAGAAATCTTAAATATTTTCAACATGATGGTAATGCAGATTTTTTTTAAAGTTTGGGGAAACTTTTATCAGAATTTAAGGAAAAATCTCATGGTGGCAAGCTATAAATTTTGTCTGCTGCCTAAAGGAGGGAGACAGAAATAAGAAAGAAAACAAAACAAAACAAAACATAACTTTTGGGTTAACCTGGCATGGAGTTCAGCCACTTGACATGGAGGTATTGAAAGAAATAGAATGAAGTGCAGGGTGTTAAGAAATCCCAAAATACTATGGAATCCCTAAGGGCTGGTCAATCCCTAAGTGCTAGGAAATTCCTTAGTGCTAGGGAAAACATGTTGAGAAAGGGATGGAAAGAATTAAAGGAAAATGTATACTTTTCTAATAAACCAGGAAAGTGAGAAGACTCGTGAAGCTTCCTGACTGGGTGTCTGTCAACTGCTGCCAGTGAAGGACTGTTGATATGTAAAGGGTATATAATAAGAATGAGTGAAAATACCCAGGATACTAAAAAGAAGACATGAGTAGATGCTGAACTAAGCTTCCCTGGGACCTTGGGACCTCCTGCCCTTGCTGGGGAGGAGATAAAGTGAATGGGAGAAGAGAGAGTGACTGGGAGGGGTGGGAGGGGGAAGGGAGTCTGAACAAGGGGATACATGGATAAAAATATTCAGCATTCTTTATTCATAATAATAAAAAAACCTTCAATGTGGCCCATAGCAAAGTGGAAGGTAAGAGGGAACATAGACAGAAAAAGGGTGGAGTTCAAATACATTCTCCTCCTAAAAGCAAGACCTTGAAATCCTCCTTTCTAGTATATATATGGCTCCTCTCCTATGACAGCAGAAAGAAATGAGACCACTTTGTCACTTTCTACACCATCATAAATGAGATAATATGCATATATTTAATGACTTCTATGAACATTGCTGTTGGTGTAATATTCTTTTCAACAGAGAAATGTTCATATTGCTTAAAGGAACGTAAGTATTATATCGTAGAATTTGAAATTAAAGAGCTACAAGCTGAAAAGTATATGACAGCCCTAGGAACTGGAAACTACTGCATGATCTGGTAACGACAAAATAAGGAATGGTTGGTGTGGAAGAATGATATGATAATGCTTCCATAGCTACTAATATGGTCAGATCATGACCTTTTCCTTCCTTCTTTCTTTTCTTGTAGAATGGTTTCAGAAAAGGAATCTCACTATGCAGGCTCTCTTTGACAATGTGATCCTACTGCCTCAGTTTCCCAAGTGCTGAGATTACATCATGTGAAACCATACATTGCCCACTGCTAACTTAATTGCCATGTGGCACCATGTGGTTTGGGCACTGGGTAGCAGGTGGAAACTGGGATGGCTTCTCAAAAGCAAGACCTCACACTAAGGCAGTAATTTATGCCCAAGTTTCTGAAGTACAGAAGTTTCAAAGTAAAAAGTAATTTAAGACAGGGGGTATGAGGTGGAAGGTGCAATTAGATAAGAATATAATTAGCTGCTCTCATTCCAAATTAAAGGGTTATAAAATAGCATCTATCAAGAGAGACTTAAAGTTCTGGAGATTAATTAATTAATTAATTAATTCTACTAGAGTAGAAGTGGCTAAGATGTGCCAAATAGTACTCAAAAAATCACCCAGAGATTTTCTCCACTGACAGAACAATAAAACATATGCTTAATAGCAACAGGAAAAAGACACATCTCCTTAAACACAGAGGGGGGCAGAGAGAGGGAGGGAGAGATGAGAAGTTTGTGTAAATTGGTCAAGGTTTCTCTAGTGAAAATATTGACAAGATGCCCAGTGATGAAGTAGTTGGCCCCAGTGTTCTCTTTTGTTTGCAGCTATAAGTCATCCTGACTCAAATTGCTTAAGTGATGACCATGCTCTATGGGACACAGCAAGGAAACAAGACTACTGCAGGCTTAATTGAATCGCTGGCTCATTGACATCATCAGAAATCTAGGTTCTTAGAAACTGCTTTGTTTTGTACTGACTGCAGTACATAGTGTGGTCTGTGCCTGGGTCCTCACACATATATGGCAAGTGTTCAACCACTGGGCTACAATTCCAGCCCTGTGCCTTTTATGTCTTGATGTTGTTTACATCAGTGGGACTAGGTTCATAACAACACTGAGCTACAAGATAGCAGAAAAGTATAGTCACGCCGCAATAAGAGAAAAACACATATTTGAAAAAATCAAGAATTTGGCCCAAAGAACACCGATCTCAGTTGCTACTGACTCTGCCAACTGGGTAGGCATGGTGCTCTGTCAGGCTAGCTGGAGCCAAAAATAAGAAGCCATGGAGATATTTAAGTAAACATGTGCTTCCTTCAAGGAAAAAATTATATCCAGTTAATTGTAAATTTGGCAGAAAGATTGAGAGCAAAAACTAGTGCCCTCCCCCCCACCCCAGGAAGCCTTTCTACAGTAGTAGTTGAACACAAATGCCAACATGATGCACCATCAACCATGTTGAGTGAGAGCTGTGTTTTCTTTCTTTGAGCCTATCACAAGTAGAAAACCCATCTTTCTTCTTGGGCCACACCAACCAAACCCGAATTTTGAGGAAAAACTCAGAGGAATCAGGAAGCTGTGTCCACTTCCTTTGACCCTTATCTGCTTATTTACACTAACTGATTTGTGTAGAACCTGAGATGTAACCTAAGCCAAGAGAACATGGCCCTTCTGGAGGGTAAAACCACACATTGATGTTTGAAGTCTACCTGCATACTGCTCTCCATCTATCCATGCTGTATATTTTCACCATGTAACATTGTGACAGAGTGTGCTCTAAAGGGTTAAGGGGGAAATCTGATTAGATCTATTACCTACAGGTGGTGTTCCCAAACTAGCTCCTCAGTATTGACTTCAACATCTTAGATTAACTGAACAAGACTCTATGGTTCTTTGTATTCCATCATCAAACTAAATTTGGTTTGAATTATTTACAATTGTCTATTTCTGTTTAATGGTTAAATATAAAATATTATAAAGTTTTAATACTAAAGTGTGTGATGGATAATACCAGGGCAACCCCAAGCACCCCAAGCAAGGTACTCATTACACAACACTGAAGTTCAACTATCTGAAGCCAATTGGCAGGGCAGCTGTATTATCCACACAGGAGACTTTTCCAGTTCTAGAGAGTCCTAGAAGTGATCCCAGGGGAACTTTGGATCCCATGTTCCTGATAAAAGTGTGTGTATAGAACACCAGAGGAGCAGTACGTCGGGGAAGCATGTCTTAGAGCTTCTCCAGCATGAAGCACCAGACAGAGCTAGGAGGGGCCACTGAAGGTGGAGTCAGTCACTCCTTTTGGTCACAAGAAACGCTTAGACTTTGAGGGAGGGACTGGCAAGCACATCGCCTTTGTGACTTTATACCAATGACAGAATGGCAATTAATTGTCATCACAGAGCTGGAACTTGGTCATTAACATTCACTAAAACGTTCATGAAAGACCTGGAGGAAAGCAAAGAAAGGGCAAAACCTGGAGTGGATGCTGAACTAAGCCAGCTTGGGACCGTGGGACCTCCTGCCCTTGCTGGGGAGGAGATAAAGTGATGTGGAGAACACAGAGGGACTGGGAGGGGTGGGAAAGGGAAGGGAGTTTGAACAAGGGGATACATGGATAAAAATGACTTGGACAAAACTTACCTGTATCCTCAGGCTTCTTTGCTGCAGCTCTCTGTAGTCCACAACTCATCCAGAACTTTGAGGTGTTTTCACCAAGCCTGGATGTATATTAGTACTGCTTTCCTAGTCCTCCAAATGCCCCTGTGGTCCACAGACCATAGCTCTCATTCTCTGGTGACTAGGGAAAGACATACACATCTCAGAATCTGGCAAGTTAATGAAATTTCATCTGATATGAGAGCATTTCCCAGCTATAGGATACAGTCAGTTTCTCTCTCTGAACTATGCCCTTTTATCTTCCAGATGCTTATAGTATAAATATCTTTGTAGCAAAAAAAAATATATAATGAAGCTTTCACTAAAGAATAATAAATTTGCTTCTGAAAGATTTTTGAGGGACAGCCACTTCCCTTTAGTAAAAATTAAGCATTCCTTTTAGCATATTAATTTCAGTTAAATAAAAGTGAATCTTTCCCAGTGAGTAAATTGTCACAATACACATGAAGAGGAACAGTAGAACAGAGTGTTGTCCTTCTTTTCTACTTAGACTATTCTATTATTATGGATTTTTTGTTGTTGACTTGGTTTTTGCTTTTTGGGGTTTCTTGTTATTCTTAGTTTTCTCTTGTTTTACTTTTTTGATGACAAAAAAGCATTCTGTTTTTACTTTTACTACAGTGGTCAGTATATTATATGAAATTTTCAAAGCTATTATAAATTAGGCTTCAAGTTAGGAGATTTGGTACAACTAATCGAAGTGTTATGGGCATGTTTAATGAGGACTGTGTTGTAATATTCAGTGTTCTATTGATCGTGTTTTATATACTCCTGTACTTTCAATTTATGATTGATTTATTGTGAAATAACCCTTCCGTAGGAAACAGAGAAAGTCCTGATTGAGAGAAACCCTAAGAAACACAGCCATTAGAGTACTCTAAATCCTCAGATCCAAGAGACTTTGGCAGAACCATTTTTCCACATGGAGCAGGCTCACAAGGGATGGCAAAGCTCTCCTTCAGAATCCTTTGTGAGTGGTCATGAAAGATAATTCAGTGTGTGTAAAGATCAGCAACTGTAGCCTCTTCTGCCTAGTTGTTTATGGACTGAGACTGTTCCCTACGGAAACCCAGACAAATAACTCCTTTCCTGGTGCTATGCCTAATAAACATACTGAGATTCCAGGGCTCCACAGTAGAACCCGAGGGATCCTGGCTTTATTGAAGCTGTGTTTGTATGTTTTGATACCCTCTTTTACCTTGGATGGCCCTAGTAAGAATTCCAGGACACAGCAGATTCCATCAAAAGGCTTTTGTTTTTACTTATGATAAAAACATCCTAAGAACATTTTTATTTTTTTATTTTACTTGACAAATTTGCTCTGAATAGGAGGGTGAAAAGATAAATCCCCCTTCTTTGACCATTTTAATACTGCTAAAATAGATCAATACAAATGGGTATCTCAAAACAACACACCTTTTCCTCCCAGAGTCCTGAGGATCAGAAATCTAAAATAAAGGTATGAAGGGTGAAGCATGAGCGCCTGCCTTCACTCTGGAAGCATCAGAAAGGAACATTCTTCGCCTGTTTTTGCTCCTAGTGCACTGGACAATGTTTTCCCTTCTTTTTGGCACCATTTGCTGTCCCTGACACTCTACCAATAACTCTTATTCCTACCCCAAAAGATCCTCCCATTGTGACCATACAGGGCTGACTTAGAAAGTGGAATAATTTTCCCACCTCAACATCCCTCCCTTCGTTACCTGTGTACAGCCCCCTTTGCCACGTAAGATAACACGTTCCAGCTTCCACCAATGAAGACATGTCTTCCCTCTCCACCTACATATAAAGTATGCTCTACTAAGGAGCCACCAGAATATTAAGTATGTCTCAAATTCCAGAGCAGAAAAGTATGCAGTCATGGTTTATTTATAAAGAACTATAAAGGGCCATTGATCTTTCTGCCTAAGGTTTTATTTTTTAAAAAACAGCTAAGTAATCATGGAATTGAAGCCAGTTAAACTGCAGGTTTTATATGTATAGATATGAAAATATAATATGGAAGTATACACGTGCTATAAATACTTCTGTGATTACTGTAATTGCCTCAGGGGCACAGAGTTCTCCTTTTGCAGAGTTTCGACCTTGTTGATAAAACAATTTTAAAACTGACATACAAAGAAAACTAAGGACAACTTATTGGAAATAGAGGAAAAGGTGTCCAGACCATCAGGGTGACACTATCAGGGGAGGGCAAAAGAAAATGAAAATTTTTCTTGAAGGGTAGAGTAGAAAAATCAGTAAAAAAGAGAATGAGCTAAATACCTAGAACCTGATTTTCATAGATTTTACCAGATGAGTGCAAAATTGACTTCACCTAGAGATGGCATAAGACTCAGGACAACCAAGGAAGCAAAATAGAACCATAATATTATTTGATTTAATTGGAAGTCAGATAATAGTTGTTTGTGTGACCCAGAACTCAAGATGTATCTTACACAGAAAAGAATCATAACTAAATGTATTTATTGTGAGATCTTAACTTTAAGCTCAGTTGGTGGTAGGTCAGGAAGGGACAGCTCCCTCAGGTGGTGGTAGACCAGAAAGAAGTAGCCCACTCAGGTGGTGGTAGGCCAGGAAGGAATAGCTCACTGGATTTACTACCATCAGTTTACCCTTAACTCTATGGCCAAGTTAAAACCCAACCACTCATCTTCAACGTTGCAGTTAACTACACACATCCCAGGGTATTTAGCACTTACTGAAAGGCTAGTGTAGAAGGCTTTCTTTTAGGCATCCAACCAGCTCCAAAATTATGACAAGGAGACTAATTATTAATTATGAATATTCCACCTTAGTGTATGCTGTCTCACTAACCCTTATAACTTAAATTAACCTATTTCTTCTTCAACTTCATTTTGCCTCAGGGCTTTTGACCTATCTCTCATTCTGTGTGTCCTACTCAGTGTCTGGCTGGCCTGAAGATGCCTGGCTGACACTCCCTCTCTTGTTCTTTTTTCCTCTTCTTCCTCAGGCTCTTTCTCCTTCTCCTCAGCCTACTTTCCTCCTCCATATTCCCTTTGCCTGCCAGGCCTGTCTATCCTTCTATGCCTAACTATCGGCTGTTCTGCTGTTTATTAGACTAATCAGGTGCCTTAGCTAGGCAAGGTGGGACAGCAACACATCTTTACATAGTTAAACATAAACAAATGTAACAAACCTTTACACAGTTACAGTAACATTTCAAAACAGGCTAGTGTCAGGGACCAAGACCCTGGCTTGAGCCTCTAGGACTCTAGCTAAAGGCTACCATGGGAACTTGCTGAGAAACCAACCAATGAGCCAGCACGACCCTGAGAAACGTAGATGTTCTCCCAAAGTAAAATAGATGTTCTAGTTTGCTTAACAGTAACTAAGAAGTAACTATAAAGAATAGAATAACAGGAACATTCTGTGGCTAGGTTACTTAGCAGTCCTCTAAGGTAACTCTAAAGAATAGAATAACAAGAATATTCTACAGTGAGAATACCTAGCAACCCTCCCCTGAAACAAGACCAGTCACCTTGCCAATGTCCTGCTTCCCCTGGCCAGCTTCCTGCAGGTGTTTGATGACTACCCCCTCCCCATATTTTGCTTTGGAACTATATAAGCATGTATAGAATCGTAATAAAACTGCAGCTCAATCAGAATCCCGTTTGACCTGCTGCCTTCCTTTGCATCTCCCTTCCCTTCGTTCTCTCTCATAGGTGGTCTCCCTTGTTGAAGTCCCGAGGGTGGGGCAGGCTGGTGCTAGGCTGCTTTCAACCCAGAGTTTAGAAGCCAGCTTGAGAATAAATAACAGGCAATGTGGAGATTTTGTGTTGCAGAAAGTGAAATCTGACTCCTTTTTAAACTTGTAACTTTCTACCCTAATGTGCTTAGCAGTTAAGGTCTGTGTGCAATTGCCTTTAAGAATGGTGCTTTATGGAATACAAAGTACCTATTTCCTGAAGGGAACAGTTATTTTTCTAATTTTCTTATCACAGACTAATGCATGCAATATTTCCTTTTATCTTTTGGCTTTCAATTCATACTTTTTAAGTTGTAAAACAGAAACTTCTCTTTAGCAAAAAGACCTTGTATCCAAGAACATCACCCCTCATCTGATCTGGACAGGGAGTCACCCATTGTTTACTGTTATAAGGAAATTTTCTTACTCATTCATCTGTTGATGGACATCTAGGTTGATTCTATTTCATAGCTGTTGTGAATAAAGCAGAAATTCACAGAGATGAACAAGTATTTCTATAGAAGGATATAGAGTACATTGGGAACATGCCAAAGCGTAGTATAGCTGGGTCACAGAAGTTCTATTACTAGGTTTGTTTTGGTTATTGTTTTTGCTTTTTTAAAAGAAATCTCTAAGAGCATTTCCAAGATGGCTGTACAGTGTTTAAAAATTCTCCTTTTCCTACATCCACACCAACATTTGTAGTAATTTGTGTTTCTGTTCATTTTATTTTAATGGGGTAAGCTGATTGAGAAGAGTTTTTATGAAAATGTGTATTCTGGGCATGATATGACTATCATACTCCTGAACTCTACAACAGTTGACGTTACCTGCATAAGACCTGTACACAATCAAGCCAGCTAAAATTCAAGCATAGATGGGGTGGGTGTCACCCCTCACTGAGGAACTAGTAGCAATGGACAGTTTGTCAGAGAGGAAAAATCATTGTCTGGGAAGAATAGTTTCTGTTCAGTGGATGGCCCCAAACCCAAACATATGGAAATCATTGAGTAGATATATTCAGTTATCAAAAACAAAAGATATAATGGTTGAGGAGGAAAATATATAATTAATGAGGGGATCAGAGAGAGATGAAGAGGAGGAATGAGAAGAGATATGATTATATTTATTGTATACCTGTATAAAATCCTACCAAATAAAGAAGAAAATTAACTAACAAGAAATGTTGGCAAAGATATAGTGGTAGATAAAGCCTTATCTACAGTTTTAGAAAGTGCAAACTCATAGAGCCATTGTGGAAATCAGTGTGTGGAGGTCCTTAGAAATCTAGGAATAGAACCTATCAATATTCTTCAGCTCCTGAGCATAATAAACTGTAAGGACTCTATGTCTTGCTACAGAGTTGTGTGCAGATCCACACACATCTTCAATCTATTCACACTAACTGATAAATTAAATCAGCCTAACTGCCCATCAGCCAGTGAATTGGTAATGAATATGTGGCATACTGGCACATATATACAACAGAATTTTATTTGTTTATAAAGAAAGTGGAATTACAGATTTGAAGGTAAATGGATGAAACTGAAGTATATATCTGAGTGAGGTAACCTAGACGCAAAGAAAGAAACTCCACATGTTCTTCTGCAATGTGAATTTAAGCTATGAGTCTCCAATTTTCTGTGTTGAAATTATAGATCCTATTTTTGTCCAGAAGTCTAGAAAGAGGCCTTTAGGATGAAGTTGCTTTAAGGATGGAGTGTAGTAGGTCATAGATAATATGAATATGGAGAGAATGTGTAAGTGGAGAGGGGAATAAGAAAGTAAGACCGCAGGGATGGGGAAAGTAACCAAAATAGAGAGGATATTAAAAAAACACATAAAAATGTATAATCTTCTAACAAGATTATACAACTAAATGATGGGAGAGGCCCTACATGCTGGAAAACATTCTTCTTTGAAGTCCCAGAATATTGAAAACAAAAAACAACAGCCCTGGAACCAGATGTGGGATAACTCGTTATGGGTTGCTGCTCAGGGCTGATATCTGATATAGTGAGACTGCTAGTTTTTTCACTAACTAATCATAAGGATTTAAACAAACCATCTTGCCACTTTCCTCATATGAATCCGGGGCTATTACCTCCTGTCTGGAACCATAAAGGTTGAAATAAGATCATACGCAGGGATAGAGAGATGGCTCAGGGCTTTAGTGTACTTGTTTCTCTTCTGAGGGTTCAAAGTTTGGTTGGCAGTACCTACACTGAACCACATATAACTCAACTAAAGGTGATCTAATATCCTTTTCTGGTGTCTCTGCAGATACTCATGCAGACACACATATTCATATTTTTTAATTAATTAAAACATACTACTAAAAATCAAATGGCATTGCTGGAGACACAGGAGAACAATGGTCTGTTGACCCTGATTGGATCTAGAACCCCAAGAAGAATCATGTCCGTCTGGTGTTCTTTAAGAATTTTCCCTAGAATTAGCATGGAGCATTGTATCTGTATATCTCTATTTTGACATAAAGCCAGAAAGAAATAGAGAAGGTGATGGTGGGTGGGTGTTAAACGTAACATCACTTTAAGGTAAAACATCCTGTTTAAGAGCTAGATGTGTTTGCTCTCTACCTACATAGAAAGTGGAAAGGGTAATTTATCAACAAAGCGAGAATATTTAACCTTTGTTTCTTAGACTTCCAAAAATCATGTCAAGTTTTGTAAATACAATGTAAAGTTACTCCAAACAAAGTCTAAATCATATATCTGAGCTAAACCTCGGGTCAGCTTAGAGCAAAATACCAAAAAATAGATATTTGATCTCACTGTGGCTTCCCAGGATAACACCAATGCATCACAAAACATGCTCATTCTCATAAAATTATCCACCAGGATAAACAGCCTTGCCCTGCCTGAGCTACTTAAGTTTTTACAAATTCCATTTCTGCTGGTAAGATACCAAAAGCATTTTTAACAACCTACAACCTCTAAACAATACTACAGTCTCCCCAGGCACCAGACATAGACAAGCTTCTAACTGTAAAACAATCTTAACAGGGTGCTTCAGCATTTCTGGCTGAGGTCAGCAGTCAAATGAAGAATCTACCATGTAGCTTTGGCACATCTGAAAAATAAAAATAAAAAACAAATTTCAGCTTCTATTTAATATCACAGAGCACAGTTGATTTCTCTTGGACAAGATTGTTTGCATAGATGTTTCTCAAGAGAGAAAGCCAGGGGATTAATTTACCTCTGCCATCATGATTGACTGTGAAGCAGCAGTCAGGCAAGTGGAGTACTTCCAATCTCTATCACAAATTACACTAAATGGTTTTGAAGGTAAACTTGCCAAGCCTGTTATGCCTAGCAACCCTGACAGGAAAATGTGCAATTGTCTTAAATGAGAAACAAGAGAATCCATTTGGGGTCTTCACAATAAAACTGCCAGGCTGCCTTTGATGATGCTCTGGTCACTGCAGACATACCAAGTGCAACCAGCAACTGAGGGGTCTGCTCTGTGTACAGTTCTATGAATTTATGATGTAGCAATAGACCACTGAACTTGTCTAACAAAGAACAGGATAAGACCTCAGCCTCAAAAAACTTAGCTGTGAACTGTTTCTGTCTGTTAAAATGTTTATGAGTGTGCTACAAAAAGAGTCTACAACTGAGTTAGCAAGAGGACTCAGTTACAAAAAGTCTAGAGAAGAACTAGAAAAAAAGTAACATTTGTTCAATACAAGGGATGGGCATATTAAATGTTTACATGCCTTTTGCTATACTCTTGAAACAATACCTACTTTGAAAATGAGAGAAGAAAATTGATTATCAATTAGGATTCTGAACCCCGGTTTGGTTCTCCTGACAGACACAAAGGAAAATGCTGAGAACCCAGAAGTCTAGGAAGGTTGAAGTAGAGTGGTGGAGAACGTAGGAAAACACAATTTTCTATTTTGCATATTAACAAGAAGGAGAAAATTTATAACCATAGTTTTCAGCTCTGTCTAAGAACAGACATCATTAATCTATGGCTGCAAGAAACACAAATCTCACTTAAGGTTTTCCAAAGTGCTGGCAATAACTAGATGGTAGATTCAAACTATAAATAAAACATGTGTCTGATAGCAGGTCCAAGTACATTCTCACAGAGGAATTCAGCTCAAAGTGCTGTAATTAATAGACCTTAAGTAAGCACTGCTGTTGGGAACAGTAGAGTGTGAATATTGTCCAGCATGAACTCTATGCTCTTTCACTCTCCCTATGGACATGAGCTTGAAATGTCATACTTCTCTATTTTATTTATCTGTCACTTTAACAAGCAGAAGTAGAAAAGAGTGAGATGCCATGGCATATTAACTGCAAGGTAATTGATTTATTTGTGTGTGTACTGTGGCTGTGAAGTGGGCATGTATGTGCCATGGTGCACATGGGGAGGTCCGTAATAGTCTATATATTCTACCTTGTTTGGGATAAGGTTTGTTACTTTGTCTTTCTGCTGCAGATGTCCTGAGAGCTGGACCAGGAGCCTCTAAACACTCTCCTGCCTCTGCCATCATTTTCCAGTTGGAGGGCTAGGTTTATAACACAATTGCTACAAACATGAGTTCTGGAGATTTGAACTAAGATTCTCACATTTGCACAGCACTCCTCCACCTGCCCTGTGCCATCTTCCTAGCCCAAAAGAAATATTTATGTGACCTAATTCCCAGCCATTCAGACTCTGCATGCTTTCTTGGTTCAATATCCACAGTTGGGCTATCTAAAAAATTAACTTGATCCCTGATTTTCCTGGGAACATCAGACTCTGAGAATCAGGATCAGACACAAACTTGTTATTTCATCTCAATTTCCACAACTTCCAACCTTCTCTTTTATGGTCCTTCAATTCTAGTCTTTACTGGATCAAAGATAGAAATAAGTACATGCCTTAAGATGGCATCTTTGAACGAATTCACACTCCAGTATCTCTGTCTCACATTAGAAATTAAAAAAATATAATAATAAGGAAAAATGCCTTCATGATTCTAGAAATAAACTAATAATAACTTCTACAACTGAAAAGAAATTTCCACTAATTATTATCTGTACACAGTCTTGTCTCCCTTTTTTCAAAGGCTAGGAATAAAAATTACCCTGGGAAGCAATTTAATACATGAGCAAAAAGTGATTTTCATTTCTGAAGGATATCCTCAGAAAGGTATAAAGAGGTCTGGCCTCTATGAAATGGAAACAGAAAAGCTTAAGCAAAAGACAGAGAGGCAGGTAAGACATGAAAGGGCTATTTCTGAACATGAAAGCTAAAAATGCAGAGTAAAGCGAACACCGATGCCTCTTAGCACACAGAAAACTTAAAAGTCACAAACAAAACAAGCATGCTGAGCAAGCTGGGAACAGTACTGGCAGAAGATGCTGTGAGGAATGGTTAATGGGACTGAGTCCATAAACAGCTCTAAAAATCAACACAGAGAAATGCCACAGCAAAAAGATGCTCAAATGATGACATGAGAAATGCAATTTCTAGTAAACACAAAGTAACTTATTAACCAAAGACATGCAGCTTACAGTCCCATGAGATTTTCTTCTCATACTCACTCAGTCAAATGGAAAGGACTGTGTCACCAAGAATGAGAGCAAAGGGAATTCCAACACCATGACAGCCTGAACACAATCAATAATTCCAAGCCCATAGAAGATAATTTTGTCAATTAAAACAAAATACTTGTCAGTCTTAAACTTCAAGATTATTTGCCCTCATGAAATTATCATCAATGTGTGCATCTCTGGAGTTCAAGGTGACATTATTTACAAGAATTTAAAAAATTACACTTTCAGTAATTGTAGAAGTATGCCTGTATTTGTAAAATATTTTACTTCCATTACAATGTGTGTTACTGAGTCATATGGGGGTGATATTCATTTTGTAATTATGAAAGCAGAATCATACTTATCAAAATTCTGTCAAGGTATAACCTTAAGTGCATTGCATTACAAAGATATTAAACTGAAAAAATATACCTGAAAAGAACTGAAGACCATTTCTCGTACTCTAGGCATTCCTCATAGCCCATAATTCTTTATCTGGGCTTGAGGTCACACAAACTGTCCCCTCCCAAGTTAGCACCTATAATAATATCACCACGGTTCACATTTTATTTGAGTAGCCATGCACACGGTGGTAACCTCTCCATTTAGTTGTCTAATACCAAGTAGTCAGTCAGCACTGAGATCATATACAACAGCATACAATAGACTGAACAGGTTGTATTTGTGTACTTAATACTTATATATGTACTTATATATATGCATATTGTATGTGAGAGAGAGAGAGGGAAAGGGGAGGTGGATGAGAATATTTGCATGCTTAATCTCCTGTTGATAAACATTTGAGAGGACTAGGAGCTTTGACCTTGTTGGAGTAGATGCGATCTTGCTGGAGATGGGTCACTAGGGAAGGAGAACTTTAAGGTTTTAAATCTCACGCCAGGCCCAGTGTCTTTCTTTATGCCTGCTGCCTTCAGATGAGGTGTAAAGTTCACAGATACATATGTATATGTGTATATATGTATGTATGTATGAATGAATGATTTTTAAAATGAATTTAAGAAAGAGCAAGGGTTGCTGGATAGTTTTATGTCAACTTGACACTAGCTAAAGTCATTCAAGAGGTGGGAACCTCGAATAAGAAAATGCCTCCGTGTGAAAGCAGGAAAACTGGTTCTGCCCTTGCTCATCTCATAGCTTCAAGGGGTGAACTCTCATGGACGGTGCTGCAGAGCTCACCTTGGTGGTGAGGACTGGGGAGAGCTAGTGGGCTGACCAACCCTGCATTTACCCAGGCCCTGACCTAGGGTTATGTGTTGGCCCATCCCTACATCCACCCCATCTATGATCTGCTAGTGCACATGAAGTAGCCAGTCCTGTAGACCCTAAGCTGCAGAATCTCCATGACACAGAACAACAACAGGATACCCAAGAGAAGTACCAGTAAGGGCCCAGTATCCATAGTGTAAAAGAAATCAGAGGCTTCCAAGCAGATCAGTGACTCTTAGCAATGAACACTTGCAAGTAAAGATGTATGGACAAAAGGGCTACTGTACGACACACTGTGTTCCAGTATGGCTTTCATGATGAAATTATTTTTCCTCTTTTTTTTTAGCCTTAAAGTTTATCTTATTTTTATCTTGTAGAGGGTTGCAAGAGCAGAAGGAAGATATAAATGAATGTGGAAATGAATGGGATTGAGAGGCATCATGTGAAAGATACAAAGAATAAATAAAAAGAAAGAGAAAAGAAAACGCCTCCATAAGATCATGCTGTACCTCCTAAGGACACTGATACTATTGGATGGAGTGAGTGAATCTCACCTGTCTTCTCAGTTTTGAGAGCATTGACAAAAGAATGGAATTCCCAAAACTGCTTCCTGTTTACTTGATGGTGAGAGCCAGAATCTCAGAACAGGAAGCTAAAGACCTATTACATGAAAGGCTTAGGATGTGAAACTAAGACATGTATGTACTGGGTGCATCTGTTGATGCAACAACACAGGTAGTTTTGGATAAAAAATTGTTTGACTCAAAAAAAAAAAGATCATGCTGTAACAAACCTGTAGGGCATTTTTTAAAAAATTAATGATTGATGGGGGAGGACACAGTCCACTGTGGGTGATGACAACACTGAGCTGTTGGTCCTGGGTTCTATAAAACAACAAGCTGAGCAAGCCTAGGAGAGCAAGTCAACAAGCAGCACTGCTTTCCATGGGCTCTGCATTGGCTCCTGCCCTGTCTGAGTGTCTGTCCTTAGATGATGATCAGTGATGAGGAAGCATAAGCCAAATAAACCCTTTCTTCCCCAGGTTGCTTTGGTCATGGTGTTCATCACAGCTTAGCTAAGACAAAGAAATACATGACAGGGCTTACAGAGAGGAAAGGGAAGGAGAAATGATAATAACTATATTATAATTTTAAAGAAAATTAAAAATTTAAATGAATTGTTTCTGGAGGTCAATTATAACTGATCAATAAATCCTTTGTGTATCTCTTAATTGTTTTCTAATTATAACGAATGTATATAATCTTCATAGTTATAAAAAACAATGTCAAAAAACCCAGCATCAATTTACAGTAATATATCCAGCTATGCAGAAGAATACAAACAAATGATATAAGCAAAGGCGTGGGATACTGTATTATCCCTCAGTAACAACTATGGGCTCCCTTTGCTTCCAAAGAGCACTTAGCACCTCTCAACTACACCTGAAACAGGAGCTTAATAGTGTCGTTTTGGAGCTCTCTAATTACAGGATAAAATGGTCCTATGACCTTTGAAGGTCCTGGGAGAAGACTCCTGCTCTTAACCTCCGTCTCTCTCTCTCCCTGTCACCCCTCTCTCCCATTATCTCACCGCCACGCTGCAACAAGCTAGAACAACCTCGGCCTAACCAAGAGCTCTGCAAAGTTCAAAATAATAATCACAGTAAACATGGTGGCTCATATAGAAGCTATTTGAGACAATTAAATGAAATTTCTCGTTGCAATACTCAAGCCTGGCAAATTGACAACCAGGCTTTGAAGTCTGATGAAAGGGGTCATTTCTACCCAAACCAGCCGCCTTCCTTCATGGACTTCTGAAATGATCGCTGGAGAAAACGGTCTTGACCATTTTATTCCACTGGATGGCAGACTTGAGACGCTGTATGCAACAAATCAGAAATTTGTGAGCTTTAGCCAAAAGAGAAAAACCAAAGCGCGGGGAAGGTGAAATGATGTTTAAAATGCTAAAATAAGAAAATATAAACAAGCAGAGGGAAATATTTAGAATTCGCAGCTGGGACTGATAATGGGAACCACTGCTTTTGCTCTTGCATCTGTGCAAAGTGGATTTTCAGTGCGGCTCCCTCCCTTCGTGGTGTCCCTTTGTTCTGTCAGTCTCCGCTGATCCAGCCCTCCTCAGTGAGTAAGCCAGAGTCAGCTTGACCTTGCCATGGTCACCTCTCAGGTATCAGCTCAGTGGTGCACACAGGCCCTAGGGCTCATGGTCTGTGTGAAGATGCTTTTTATGCTGGAAGTGCATGAAATAGAGGGAGTAAACAAAGGCACGTGTTTGCAACTACGAGGGCATCCTTGACATGCCCCCTTCTTGTTTCCCTCCAAGACATCCCTTTGTGCTAACTGGAGGATTTATCTCATTCTTTTAACAAAGGCAATAGAATGAGGGCATCTCAGAACACCTAGAGTTGAAATTTGGTCTCTGCTGTCACCTACTGTAAAAGCCAGAAGGAAAGCATGTCTTGTAGAGACTCACAAATGAGGAACACTGTCTCCCCAGGACAACTAGGACAGGTGCAGCCACAGAGTCACCTGTCAAGAGGCCAATAAGCCAGCAGGTCACTGCCACGTACAGCCTCTGTGTGTCTCATCATTGCACTCTGGTGATCACCAGTACTGGATTTGGAATTAAGTCTTCAGTCATTCTAGAAAGCTTCCTAAAAATCCAGCAGCCCTAAGCCATCAGTGGAACCATGGACAAGAGGCTATTCCTGTGTCTCTGGTAATGGTTATTTCTACAACCACTAAAGTCATCATTAACACTGGATGCCCATAGAAACCACCTAATGATATTCACTGTCTGCATCAAGAAGAGTCTTATTCAATCTTATAAAACACTGCAATTCTTTCATCTGTCTCCTCTATGATTCATATGGCACAGTGCTCACCTATAATTTTATTAGTAAAACAGAGATTCCAGTGACTTAAATAGTACTTTATCATAATGACTCATCATGAATGTCACACCGAATTATGGGACACAGGAAGTTTTAATTTAAGCTCAGAGTCTGAAGTCCCAGATGTACAGAAGTTGTAACTGCCAAAATGTTCAAAAGAAAACACCACAAAGAGCACATTGTGACTGAAAATATAAAATAAAGCAATATTAATAATGCCTTACCTATTATAAAACTTTGATGGCTATATATTTTGCCCAATCAAATATTTGGTTCAAAATAAACAATCTCTTTGCCAGCCAAATTATTGTTTAATATTGCACTCAATGTCAACCTGAAAGTCTACTCCACAAGAATTTCTCTTTGCTGTATTTTTAATTCCACTTATAAAAAACCACTGTGAAGGAAAGGGCAGCACCATACTTAGACTAATGGGGAGAGAATTCCATATAGCAGGTAATGGAGACACATCAGTGGAATGAGCAATACACTGAACTAACATCATTTACATAGAAAATATATTTTCTGAAGACAGGGTTGTTCTTTTCGAGTTTGATTTGGTTTTTGTTTTGTTTTGTTTTTTGAGACAAGGTTTCTCTGCCTACCCATGACTGTCTTGAAACTCGATCTATAGCACAGGCTGGCCTCAGACCCAGAGATACAACTGCTGCTTCCAGAGTGCTAGGATTATAGGTGTGCACCATTGGCTAACTGGAACATTCTTAAAAGTCAGAAAGAGAAGCCCTCATTTTAAAAGTAATAAAATTTAAAGGTACTTAAAGACATGATTCATGTCTATAATCTCAGCAGGACAATAAATTCAAGACTTGCCTGCATTACATGGTGAGACCCTGACTCAAAACAAAAGTTTAAATTTTGCAAAGTGTATAGCTTTTAAGTGTTGCAAACATAAAACTAACAGACACGTAATACATTGAACAAAAATATTCCATTATATACAAAAGAGAAAACTCAGAATCTACATACATATAAATACAATTACCCCATCCAAAAATAAATTATAAAAGAATGCACGTGGCGATGGCAGAGAAGGAGAGAACACACCGTGGTCCTCTTCATCTTACATAGTGACAGGGTTAATGTGCCAAGGAGAAAGGAGCGCGGGTGCCATGGAAGAAGACACTTTCATTTCATTCTTGGTTCTCTTCCTTAGTTGACTCCAATTTTGCCTTTAGTTTGAATTATTAACATTTCTCCAACCTCTGTGCATGAATAACATTCTTTTGAAAGCAACAAACTCCTAAGATGTCTAGATTTCTCCATTTTACCTTATGAAGAAGACTGTAAACTTTATTTGCGGTATGGCTTCCAAAGCACTAGAGCCGGGCAGAAGGGGAAGATATTGACGGAATAGAATAGCATCGCTGTGGGGGAAATATGAATTCATGATATTGTGAACACAAAACAGACAACTATAGGCTGTGTGAATTTAATGCTCTGTGTCAGAAAGTTGGTGAGAGGATTAAACACTGAGTACATACTGTAAGAATGCTCAGATACTAGTTCTGAATTCTTGAATAAAAGACCATCAAGCTGATTTTGCGCAGCCCACACAGCGCATGTCAATACTTTACTATGCCACCAGAGGGCAGCATATCCTAATTTTTGATTTAAATGAGATTCTGGGTTTTGTTTCCATTGAGATTTCATTCTCATTTTCTTTCTGTATCTCTCTGTCTCTCTGTGTCTCTGTCTCTCTCTCTCCCCCCCACTTTATCCCTCCCTCTGTCTCCCTCCCTTTTCTCTCCCTCCTCCCCCTCTCCATTTCTTCCTCTCTTTTTCACTTCATGCTTACATCTACTAAGTACAAACACATTGCCTTTGGTCTGAGAACAGTGATATGGGATAATGCATTCCTCCCCTCTGCAGACACGGGTGATGGTTTATTGGACACATGCTCTCTTTTTGCAGAACACTGCCCTGACATAGCTTTAGGTGCCATTTGAGATGGGGTAACTGACCCTACACAAACTGTGTGAATCTCCTATCTAATAGAACTGCTGCCCTTCAGAAAATCACCTTTCTCTGTTTGGTGAGAACACATTCACCAAGACTGATAGCATCGCTTATTAATCGTGTAAAAAGGAAATGAACAAAACACTATGATGTCTGTCTTAATAAACATTTCTGCAATTTCTCTAGGAACTTGCTCTCAAAACAACCAGTACTATGAACATTTTGATCTAACTGGACTCCATACTCCATTTGCAAACTAAGTTAAATGGAGGGTGTTAATAACATAAAGATTCACTTTTTATTAATTTTTACATTTTAATACGCAAAAGCCAATACAACAATGCAGTGGATATAGATTCTCCAATTTGTTCAAAATCATTTAACTCCTACACGTTGTGTTTTGAAGGAGAAAAGTCTTTAGATTGCATAGGCTACCAACGCATTTTGTAATTTAAGTAATTATGACTTAATGGAACATCAAAGAACCTACAAGGGAAAAAACCCTTGAGCTTATTTTATCCTCATTAAGTATGAAACAGATTGGTCTGTGAGGCTTTGTTTTTTGTTTTGAATTCCCTGAAGCTTGGGCTGTTTCCCCAGAGCAAATTCTTTACTAATACATATCACCCTCAACATCGAAGCCTCCCCATCACACCATTGGCATCCACTAAGCGATAATAACCCAAGAACTCGGTGTGCAGTAAAGCAATCTAGAGAGCTGAAGAATGAATTACTTGTTCTACAGATAATTGTGTTTCTGCACAAAAGAAACAAGAGGAAGGAGGGCTGCTCTCTTTTGATAACAAATAATAAAAGCCTCCTTTATTTTCTCCTATGCAGGCTCCAGGAATGAAGATGAAAATTTAGCGCGTGCGCACGCGCACCTGGCACTCTGGTCCTTACTCATTAGGATTCTGCAAAGTCCTGCCATTTAGGAAACATGTCTCTATTTCCGTGGAGATGGAACAGGAAGGTCAGGCTGAGCCTTAATCATGGTATCTCCCTGCTGGGGAAGAAAGGCTTCCCCTCCCCTCAGGTAGGGACCTTTAATTTAGCTGCTGTTTTTAAGGACGCCTGAAGCCACATCAGGGCCTGACAGTGGCGGCTGTTCACTTAATCCCTGAAGCCGAGAGAGTACACTGATGTTGTCATTGACAATTTACTCTTGCAGTATTTTTCTGCTAAACTGAGAAGGATTTTTGTCACCGGCGCCCTATCAAAAATACATGAAGGGCTTGCCCTTATTAAGAGATGCCGTGTCAGTGGAGTTCACATGTAGACAGTAACCCTAGCAACCAACAGCCCCTGTCCCTCACAGGAAACAAGTAGAAGACAGAACTCTTAAGTTACTGTGTTCTGTGAATTAGGCAGAACTCAGCCTGGGGACAATGAATGGCGCTGTCACTCCACCGCATTTAAAGGCTGTCAGCTTCTCAGCATCTCATCCCTCACTCTGCCCTCCAGGACTCCCCTGCCCAGGATACCCCTGCACAGCTGCAGAAATCTCTACCCCTTTGTTCCATTCAGAGAAAAATCTCTGCTTTTCCAGTATAGTCTGGCATTGTACCATACTTCAGTGCTTTGAGGAGACCTGGGTGTCACATAGTGAAAGCAGGTCATTAATATGGACCAAGCTATGACATCTATTGGTACCACATATAGATACTGTAATGTGTTCCACATTAAATGAGCATGGCTGACTGCTTCTTGTGGTGCGATAAGTCAGGTAGCTCTTGGGCTAGAAAGACTGTTATACATGACAGGCTCTCTCTCCTCACAGACTTCATATTTGGCATGCCAGTGAAGTTTCCCTCTGCGGTGCCAGAGACTATCAAATTCCACTGTTGTGCCAGGCAAAGTACATTAATAACAGACCTTGATTTCTAGTCATCACATTCAGAAGGACTGGAAATTTCTGCCCCTGTGCTTTGGACATATGAAATGGTTTTTAATGGCACAGCCACTCCCTGAGAGAAGAGACTTCCATTGTTCCTGACTCCCAGTGCTCTTGTCAGTTCTCTCCCAGGTATTCTTTCATTCTTCCTCTGGCCAGCTCTCTGCAGCCTGCTACAGGTCCACTCATAGAGAGCAGTCATTTCCAAGTAGAGCATCCTAGAAGCTCCAGCTCATGACCCAGTGGGTATTTGTTACGAAGGTAGGGGCAGTTACACAGACATGATGAAAGAATTAACCAACAGGACAAGGGACAGGCAGAGACACAGAGAAGCCTCGGGCTTCTTCCTCACCTGTGCCTTATATTCTTTAATCATTTCACTCTCTAACACATTTATTCTCCTATTTTTCCCTCATTCTTTTCCTCCTCTCCCCTCCCCTCCCCTTCTCTCTCCTCTTTTTCTATATACTCCCAGAATAATTTTCTCTACTCCTGATAGCCAGAAATCACAAATAATGCCTCTGAATGTTTCTTTGTAGATTCTTTAATCTGAAAACCACTAGAATCATCTGAGAAGATTCAAATGCTTTTGTTGCCTGTGTAAATGTCTTATGATTGCAACTCTGAGTTCAGAAGATGCCCTATAGTGGTTCACTATATCATGTTACTCTTTTTGATAGAAGTAAAAAGGGAGCAAGCAGTTTTGCCTGCTGAGGGGTAGCCCTGAAGATAGTCAGACTCTGACCTCCCTCAATGGCAAAAATGACTTTGCAGATTTGCTTGGGCACTTTGAGATGAAGAGAATATTGGATAGACCACAGATACAAACTCAGGTGTCTTTATTAAACACCAGCAGAGGGAGTCTATTTTAGACAGAATGAAGCAAAAGTTGGAGTAGAAATGGAGGGATAAATTTTGAAAATGGAGAAAGGAGTCCAGGAACCAAAGAGGAACTGAGAGCTTCTGAAAAGAGTTGAGCCCTGGCTGGTTCCTTCTTTTCAGCCCAATCATTTTGTCCTTAGTTAGCAAGTTGGAAGTATTTTACTGCGGGTATTAGAGCACACTTATTATAGTAGTCCTTAAAAGAGAGGTGGGCATGGTGTTCCCTGAGATCAGTTCTTGGCAAAGTATTGAACCTTTTGCTAGGAAAAATGTTCTAGAAGAGGCCAAGAGATATTAACCCATAGGATCTTTGCAAACAGCATCAGGCTCAAGCTTCAACAGTTAGATGCAAACCCTCTCAGTTGAGAGTTCCATACACAAGGAGCAGGGATGCCTGTAAATGGCCTGGAGGGGGATGCTGCAACGTCAGGGAGGGGGTGTCCAAAGGAAGCCTGGAAAAGACCTAAGCAGAAAAGCAAAGACAAGTGTGACTTTCAACATTTCAAAAGAGCACATAACCAACCAAAAGAGGGTCTGTCCCCAGGTCCCCAGCATAGTCCCCAGTCGCACCAACAAGCAATTATTCTGGCATGGAGTTTTAAGGACAAGCTTCCAAGAGTTCTTTTCTTTTCCAAGGTTCCATGATGTCTCGCTCCCATCAAGGGTTTGTGTAGGGTTATATTACAGTTTCTAGGGCTCTTTTTTTAATTTATTTATTTATATTTTATATACACTGGTGGGTTTGCCTGCATCTATGTCTGTGTAAGGGTGTTGCATCCCCTGGAACAGGATTTACAGACAGTTGTGAGCTGTCACGTGGATGCTGGGAATTGAACTGGGGTCCTTGGAAGGGCAGCCAGTGCTCTTAACTGGGAAACCATCTCTCCAGGGTTCTTGAAACTTATGTTTTCTCCATTTTGACACAAAGTGCTATATAACTAGTGAAAATCATAACAAAATCAAAATGAAAGTGATGACATCAGGGATTATTCAGTAAGAGAATAAGGCAAAGCAATGATAGAGCCCTTGAGTCAGCCCTGGCAGCACCTTCATGGAGGACTAACAGTGGCTTGCAAAGGCGATTGTGGATGTTTCTATAGGGTTCTCCACAGAGCTGAAGGTAAAATACAAATAAATCTACCAGCAAGAGTGGAAGGAAAAAGACATTCCCAGAAGGGGAACAGTTCGTTGCTAACAGAAATTAAACAGAATTAAAAAAAAAAAATAAAGTGATGTCTATATTTGGCGAAGTAGATAAAGATCCACCAGTGGACTTAGAATTAGAACATCACATTTTTCTTTTAAATTCTTAACATGTGTTCTTTTGGGTAGTAAAATATATCAACCCTATCAAAAAATTACTCCTTATAGACAGATGCAGCGACTTACAGGCAGGCATTAAATCCTGTGGAAGAGGAAAGGATTGTGGGAACTAGAAGGATTAAGGACACCAAATGAAACCTCGTAGAATCAACTAAGATGGGCTCACAGGGACTGTGAACTGACATCCAGGGAGCTATCGTGGATTTGACCAGACCTTTCACATATACATTACAAAAACCTGGTGTCAGGAACAGCCAGGCTGCTCAGTGGTTGATAGCTGATGTGCAAATATAACTGGTCAAAGTTCTGAGAAAAAGTGACCTTTGCTTGGTCATCCCTAAAGGGAACGAAGTTCACGAACACTGGAAGAATGGACAGACAGAGTAAATGAATAGGAAGATGGAAAGGGGAGCTGAAATTCACTGTCCTCTGGACGTGACATGACTGCTTACCCATGAACTTACACAGCAGCTTTTAACCTTCAGGAGGCCCGCACAAGACTGAGCTGCCCATCAATGTGCCCTCATAAGGTCCCACTCCCAGAAAATTAATGATTAGCACAAGGGGGATATTTATCAGGGTTGTAGGGGCTGGCATGTTGCCTTGATCAAGTAAGTACTCTACTGGTGTTTATGGAGGCAGCCATAATTAAATGCAGGAGGACATGCATATATGAAGACAGCAGTAGAAAGGCTTTAGTGGGAAGGCGCAAGGGTAGGAGGATATCGTAACAGGGGAGTGTATAATTAAAGTAATATTACAGACAAATATGAAATAGTAAAAGAATAAATAAAATGTTTATAAAATACTCCTTATATGAATTCTTGCAGCAAAAGGCATAGATTTAGCTGGCTTTTAGTAATTCTCCAGTCATCTTCACAGACTTGTTAGTCACCTGGAAGAACCTGTATTCCATTCTTAACCTATAAAAAAACTAAGACATGAGAGACCTCCATGGTGAGCTCAACATTGCTTTCATCTGAGGGTTACAGAACCCTAACTCTAAAGCTTTATCAAGAAGGCATGATCTAGTAACTCATCAGAGTAAGACCAGAGGGAGGCAAAGGAAGCCCTGTGTTCATCTGAGGACATCATAGTGATGTTGGGGTCTCATGTCTCCTACATTCCTCTTCTGTCATTCTTAGCAAATAGCTGTATTCACACTGGTACAGAGCATCCACCCCTACTTCATCTCTCTGGATCACATTCTGGCAAGAAATAGAAGTAAATGTAAAGGACAGTTTATCATTTCCTGCCAAAAGCTTTCCTTAAAGCAATATTGACTCACATCCCACTACTGAAATCCTGTTCTTGCTTATCCATGCCAACAGCCCCCTCATTGTATCACTTCTTTTTCTTTTAAACTGAGTAGCTTCCTGTCTAAAAGAACAACCAAGAATTCTTTTAAAAATAAAGTTGAGGAGAATGGACAATGAGGCAAACTAAAATATTCTACAAACATTTGAAAAATAATCAAGTATTCATTTGCCTCAGAAGGTGATCACTAGTACTGACTTTCTTAGGGTGGTTAAAAAAACAGAAGATCTAGTCTAGAAGATGACTAAGATGGTCCAGTATTTGCTTCATCATAATGAAGACCTGTGTTCATTTCTATAGCACCCACATAAATCTGTGTTGCGGCAGCATAGAAGTAAACCCTCATCCCTATATATAGAAACAGGCAGATTCTTTGAGCTCACCTGCCACCTAATCTAACTAGTGAGTTTCAGGTTCAGTGATGGATGCTGTTTCAAAATATGAGGTGGAAAACAATTATGGAAGACCCTCAATATATACTTCCAAATTCACACTTATATGCATACAGGAGAACCTACATAAACATGTGAGCACATGTCCACATGTATACACACACACATACATACACACACACACACACACACACACACACACACACACACACACACACAAGAGGTAGGAGGTCTTAGTAATAGTGTGTATATTTAGCAATAATTTTTGGTTGTAAGCAACTGAAACAATGGACAAGCTTAAGCTGAAATGATCAAGTAGAAGGTAGTTGGGCATATACCAGAATGTCTCATAAACATAACACTCAAATAATCTATTCACAAGAAGTAAAGAAATCTGAAATTCTCCAGAGATACCTTGGAGTTTTCTTCCAAAAATCTGCCAATCACAGGACTGCACAGTTCATTTTAGAAAATAGCATTCTAAAATTGAAAGACGGTAACTGTCAGTTCTTGACATAGTTGGGTATACATTGGATCACTGAATCATCCTCTAGAGCCAACATCTTCTAATGATGGAGTCTATGATAGTGTCCAAACATCCCTTGGGTACCATTCCTTTGCCTTGTCACTTTACTATGAAGTGAATTTTAGAAGTGTTATGTTTACTATGACAGTGTATATAAAATTCAGTAGACCCTTAGACGGTGGAATGAAAGACAAAAAGAGAATTCAATGTCATACTGTGACATCTATTCTGATAGGGGAGTGGCTCTAATCTCATCTCTAATGCTAAGAATACAACTTATCTGACATCTTAGTTGGGGTTGTCACTGTGTGAAGAGACATCATGACCATAACAGCTCTTAAGAAAACATTTCATTGAGATGGCTTGCTTACAGTTCAGTCCATCATCATGTCAGGGAGCATGGCAGTATGCAGGCAGATGTGGTGCTATAGTAGTACCCAAGAGCCCTGCATCTTAGAAGAGTCTTACTTATTAAAGAAATATGAATCCATGTATGCTCTTGTTGGATATATAAAATGATGCATCTTCTGTTGAGAATTATGAAGAATATTATCAAACACTGAAAAGTAAAGCAAAGCATGGGGATGGCATGCATAGCCATAATCCCAGCACTTGGGAAGCAGAGACAAAAGCATCATGAGTTACATACCAATATGTAGTGAGATCCTGCCTCAAAAAACATACAAAAACTGAAACAATCCAACCATGTCACTTCTAGCTGTATATACTTAATGTGAAAATGTGTTTACTGCATAATTATAGTTTTAATAAAACTAGTCAGGGTCTCTGAAGAGGGAACAGAACCAAAAGAATGAGTAGGGAAAAAAATCAATCATCACAAGATGGAAGTAGACTACATTTTCATTGATAGATGAACAAAGAAAGTATGATATGTCAACAGTGGAGTTATGCATCTTTATAAAATGAGGGAATCCTGTCTCATGACATACTGTGAATGAACCTTGAGAAAAGTATATTAAGTAAAATAAACCATTCACAAAAAAGACAAGCTACACTACTTATTTACATGAGATAAAGAAATATCAAGATATTGGTTACTAAGGGTCTAGAATTAGGGGCTTTTAAGGAGTAGGGAACAGAATGCATGTATAAAGAATTAAAAGTGTTCTTTGCTTTTTGTTTAAAGTCTACTAATGAGTGAGTACATCCTCTGTTTATCTTTCTGGGTTTGTGATACCTCACTCAAGAGGATATTCTCCAAATCCATCCATTTGCCTAGCTATTTTAAGATATCATTTTTTTCTTACTGCTGAGTAGTACTCCATTGTGTAGATGTACTATAGTTTGTTAGTCCATTCTTCAGTTGAGGGGTATCTAGGTTGTTTCCAAGTTTTTGCTATTATGAACAATGCTGCTATGAGCATGGTTGAGCTAATGCTTTTGGGGTGCAAATGTGCATCTTTAGGGTATAAGCCTAAAAGTGGCATTGCTGGATCCTTGAGGAGATTGATTCCCAGTTTTCTGAGAATCATACTGTGTTCCAGAGTGGCTGAACAAGCTTACACTCCCACCAGCAATAGAGGAGTTTTGTTCCTTCATCCTCTCCAGCACAGGCTGTCATCTGTTTTTAATATTAGCCACCCAAGCTGCAAACCACAATCAGAACAGCCTGGAATCTGAAGCACCTTGGACTGGCATCTTGGAGCCCATTCCCTCCAGAGGAACACCTGACTCAGTCTTGATATTAGGATGAGTAAATCAGACTTCCCTGGAGTGGATGCTGAACTAATCCACCTCAGGACCTCTTGCCCTTTCTGGGGAGATGGGGAGAAGAGAGATTGACCAGGAGGGGTTGAGAGGGGGAAGGGAGTTTGAACAGGGGATACATGTATAAAAAAATGAGGCCTTCTTTTATAAAAATAAAAAAAAAATTAAAAGGGCTTAAAGTGAATAATGCAGCAGAAAAGTTAAGCTGCTCTAAGGGAATGAGGGTAGGAAGTATAAGAAATGATTCACAGCACTAAAGACATCTTGGAAAAGACATATGGAAACCCACTACTGCAGAAGCTTACATATATATATATATAATGTTTATATACACTATACATTATTGTCTTAGCTAGGGTTTCTATTGATGCGAAAAGATGCCATGACCACAGCAACTCTTATAAAGGAAATACTTAATTGGTGTGGCTTACTTAAAGTTTCAGAGGTCCAGTTCATTATCATCATGACAAGGAGTATGGTAGTGTTCAGATAGATGTGGTGTTGTAGTAGTAGCTAAGAGTCCTACATCTTATAGGTAACAGGAAGTTGACTGAGACACTGGGTAGTGCCCTGGGCATAAGAAACCTCAAAGTCCACCCTTACAGCAAACAAGGCCATACCCACTCCAGTAAGGCCATACCTTCTCATAGTGCCACTGCCTATGACAGTATAGGAGCCAATTACATTCAAACTACCACATTTTATTCCCTGGATCCCATAAGCTTGTAGCAATATCATAATGCGAAGTTCATTTAGTCCAACTTTAAAAGTTCCCATAGTCCATCAGAGTCTCAATAATGTTTTAAAGTCTACAGTTCAAAGTCTCTTCTGAGACTCATGCATTCTCTTAACTGTAATCCCTTATTAAAAAATCTAAAAGCAGATCACTTACTTTCAACATATAATGGCACAGAATATGCATTACATATTCCAAAACATAAAGAAGAGAGCATAGTGAGGGAATACTGGACCAAACAAGACCAAAAATAAACTGGGCAATCTCTAAACTTTGTATCTCCATGTCTGACATTAAGATGCTGTCTACATCTCCACCTCCTTTCAGCTTTATTGACTGTTTCATTTTCTTGGTCTGGTTCTACTCAGCTAGCAGCTCCCCTCAGCAGGTGCAGGCATCCTGATACTCAGGCATCTCTAACATCTTGGGTCCAAGGCAATTCAGGCTTCAACTTCAGTTTCATGAAATAGCCTGTCTACTCAGCTCCCATTCAGGGACATATCTGGCCCATATTGGCCTTAGTGGCTTTCTTTAAATGTGAAGGCAAATCCATAACCTATTTCTTTTATCTTTAACTCTATGCTAGAACCACATCACTGAATCTACCAAGTTCTGCTGTTTACGGGGGCTGGAAAATGGTCCTCCTCTTTCAATGACATCTTCACCAAATTTTTGTCCTTCACTGCTTAAGCTTGGCTGTCCTAAAACTTGCTCAGTAGAACAGGCTGACCTCAAACTCAAAAATCTGCCAACTGTAATCAAAGGTGTGCCCCACTATACCCAGATCTAAGTTTTTCTTTAGTTTCCTTTTACAAGTTGGAAGCTGAGCTGGATGGGATCTTGCCCTGATGTCACCACTCCCTTCATTCCAAATCTTAATCCATTTATCAGTTTTGCTCTATCCTACTTCCTGGTGCTCTTTTTATCCTCAACATTTTCAGTTTGTAATTGCCCTGCTCAGCTTGCTCCTTTTTATTATAAATCTTCATTAGAGTTACCACTACAAACCACAAGACAGCATCTATTTAGGCTGTTTTGAAATTTTTCTCTGCCAATGGATTTAATTCAAATCTCTTCACTTTAGGCTCAGGCAGACTCTTCTTCAGAAAAGGGCAAAATGCAACAACTTTCTTCACCAAAATATTATAAAAATGATCTCTCGGAAACAAACTAAAATTCTCCTCTGAATTCTCTTGAGTAAGCCCCTCATAGTTAAAATAACTCAGCAAACTCAGCACCACTGTTTCCCAGGCTTTTACTTACATGGGCTACTCAGCAGTGCTTAAGGCAATCCACTGCTTTCCATCCTAAAGTACCAAAGTTCAAATTCTTCCAAACAAACACATGTTCAAGTCTATCACAACAAAACCCCATCCCTGGTAACAAATTCTGCCTTAGGGTTTTTATTGCTGTGAAAAGGCACCATGATCACTGTAGTGGGATTATGTAATGTTGCTACTGTTTCCTGTCATTGTAAATATTTGTCCCACCTATGGGTTTAATAAAAGCTAATTGGCTAACGGCAGACAGAAAGTGTGGGTGGGGCTACCAGGTTAAGAAAATTTGGGAACATCTCAGAGCAGGCACAGATGCCACAGACAGATACCACATAGATGCCAGGATATGATGCAGAAGAAAGAAGTTGAAATTCTGCTCTGAGAAAAGGTACTGAGCCACATGGCCAAACAGGATAAGAAGGATGGGTTAGTTTAAGACTAAAGATCTAGCAAGTTATATGCCTGGGCCCTAGATCAATCAGCAGAAAAATATTATAAGCCTGTGTATGATTATTTGAGACTAAGCGAGGCAGAGAGTGGGAACAAACCTCTGGTCCAGGCCGAGATAGTCTGAGCTAGGAACCTATTACAACAGACCACAGCAACTTTTATAGAGAAAACATTTAATTTGGGTGGCTCACTTACAGTTTCAGAGGTTTAATCTATTTTTGTCATGATGGAGATCATGGTAGTGTGCAGACAGATGTAATGTAGTGCTGGAGCAGAGAGTGCTGTATCTTGCAGGCAATAGTGCCAAAGGCCATGTGAGTATACAGCAGGTGACAACTAGTGTTTAATAAGTTGACCAACCAAACATATAATTCCCTGATGGGGAGCCCTACCTAGCAGCACCATGGGGTCACTGACTGTTGGTGACCAGTTGTTTATGTCTGCAACTTTCTCAGATGCTACTACTGTGCCTCCATAACAAGAATAACTGTAGGATTCTTTCCACAGCCCATTGGTAGTGTGCTTTACATCTTTGGGCACTCTTATAGCTGTAGATAGTCAGGAAAGCTTATTTCTGTTTAAGCTACATAAGTCTGATGTATAGAAATAATACCAGAATAGTCTTCTTTACTGACACAGAAAAGTAACAATATTTTGGTATTTTCAGTCTTAAAGACAATTAATTTTAGACTTCAGAACAAATTCAACAGACTAAAGTGGTCCTGCAGAAAATACAGAAAGACTAATTCCCAGGTGACATTTATTGCTAAATCAAGGCCAGGCTGTTTGAGACATTACCCCCTCCCCAAAGTACTTTCTACATGTACCCTTAGCACTCAAGGTTCAACCTGCTACTCTTATTGTTAAGTCTTCAATTTCAATGTCATTTTCTGCCTGGGAAAAAGTTACTTGCAAGGTCAAGCATCTACACTGGCCAATCTTTATGATCTTACTAGCCTGAGAAAAACAGTATGACTTCATGTGTTATGAGAATGAGTTGAGCCCTGAAAATGTAACATATAATTGTCCAGAATGTGGCTAAGGAAGCAGGGAAAGCAATAGCAATGTAGAAGGGAAGAGAGAAAGAGTAATGAGTGTGTATGCATGTGTGTGTAAGAGCAGCAGTAATGTAGAGATGAATATATGCAAAAGGTGAGTGTATGTGTGCTGAGAGATGAAGAAGAAGCCTAAAGAGAGTGTGAGAGCTATGTGAGAATGAATGAATGTGGGAGTGAGTAAGCAAAGAGTGAGCGAATGATGCAGAAGCTTATGTATGTAAGAGACAAAAGAGTTACTGCTACATATAAGAACTGTGCAAAGAGCTATATGAGAATGTGTAAAAACAGTATAAAATGTTATATGGTGAGAGAGCTATGTAAATGAGATGAGTTATCTATGGCTGTATGGAGATTGTAACTATGTGGAGGCAAGGAAGATGAAACTCTATAAAAGGAGATGTAGAAGAGTAATGTATATAAAAGAAAATGTGTACACATATGAAAAATTATGTAACTGTACAGAGATGTATGGCTGTATGTATGTAAAGAAAGATATGCAATTGTATGTATAGAATGCAGCAGTATGGAGATATGTAGCTGAATGGAGACAGAAAGAGTCAGAGACCATTTTTAAGTTGAAATAAAAGAGAAAGTTACCATCAGAAGGTATGTATGATTCCTTATTTTACCAGTCAGTTAGGGATTTATTCTTAATTATCCTCGGATGAAAAAGTTCCTTATCCCTGGATACTCTGAGGCCTTCTTTTTATTACTCTGGAGCTAATTGTAGGAGCTGGCCTCTCATGGACCACTTTACAATACAAAGTCAGTTGAGACACTGGGCAGTATCCTGAGCACAAAAACTCAAACCTGCCCCCCAGTGACACACTTCCTCCTACAAGGCCATACTCATCCATCAAAGCCGTACATTCTAATTATGTCACTCCCTCTGAGATTATGGGGGCGAATTACATTCAACCTACCACAGCTGGTATTATTAGTACATCACTATAAACATGCCGGAAGTGTGGAACTGGGCACTGGGTACTAGGTACTAGGTACTAGGTACTTTTCCTTGGAAGATTCACTCAGATGGGAAGTTTATGCAGTTAAGCTCCTTAGTAAGGCTATCTGTCTCCACCATCATGACTATCATGTTCTTGAAAGTACTGGTTAAACACCATACTGTTTAACAAAGGAAACTTGCTGACATGTATAAGCTACCCTGTGTATCCATTTTCTTCCATGAGAAAAAGAAATGTTCTCAGCCTCAAGCATCCTTCTTAAAGAAGCATCCACATCCACTCATAGCACACTTCCTTGTTCCTACTGTTCTAATCTAGAGCTTTTAGAACTAGAACCAACCAATGACTTCTACCTAGGAATCGAGAGGGTCTGATTTCAAGTCAGGCAAAGTGTTACATTTCCAACCTTGGTCTTCTCTGGTGTCTTCAGGGATGCTGCCTTGAGCTGCAACACACATTCATTAATGCCAGCATTTCACTTTGGACCAAGAATGAGGTTTAATCTTTTATCAAGTGGACTCAAAAAACCATCTATCAGACCATTGGTAGGCATGGACTGACAGATACACAGTGATGTTAACAATGGGAGTGTGTATACCCAGATTGTACTATATATTTGCATATTATGTGCCTAGACTGAGAATGGAATACTTTGATTTCCAGCCAGTTTGAAAATATTTATCAAATATATCAACAGCCTATGAATAGTATGAAGACAAGTTGGCTCCACAACTAAGTCTTCTGTGTCCACCAAACCCATACAAAACTCGACACACATTCTGAAAAGGGTAGTTTGTCAAAGGCAACATGGATTTTCCTCAAACTGAAGAAATCAAATCCAGAGAAAATCATCAGAAATAGTCAGTTCTCCAAAGCATGGGCTTGTATCAGATGGTACCCTTAAAACTTCTGAGCCATAGTATAAAAAAGAAAGGTAAATCTTGTCACAGGAGCCAGCTATCTTTCTTTTGCCTTAAGAGATTTTTCAGATGTTCAAAGGTAACACTTTTCTCCCTTTTCCTGTCATGGTTTATTGTGGCAAAGGTTCACTTTCACATTCCATAGACTTTTGGTTGTACTGTAATGCTAGCTGGCTTTGATCAGAGGTATATTGGTGAATATAACTGTATTTCAGATTCTAAAGGAAAAAGTGAAGAGGAAATGTCGCAGGAATCCTAATTAGTCTTAAAAACTCAGAGCCAGATAATAGGGTAAATAATCACAGAGACAGAGGAAAAAGCCACAGGCACATCTCATCTCAACTACTCCTCAGCCCAATGGGGAGATCTTGTCTCCACCAATCCTCTGAGTGCCCCTGAGTCCTCAGCTAAGAGGACCAGGAAGGGCTAAACTACTGATTCCTCCCACCTTATATTCCTTTCTCTGCCCAGTTATCTCACTTCCTGTCTCAACCTTCCTAGTGCTGAGATTAAAGGTATGAGATTCCACTGCCTGACTTATTTCTCTTTTCGACTTGATTAATCTCATGTAGCCAAGTGTAGCCTTGAACTCGGAGATCAGTCTGCCTCTACCTCCTGAGTGCTAAGGTTAAAGGTGTGTGATTCCACTGCCTGGCTCTATGGACCACTCTGTGGCTGGCTTTGTCCTCTGATCTTCAGGCAAGCTTTATTTTTTAGAGGACACACAAAATATCACCCCAAGAAAATACATTTGTAAGTACAGTCATACATTCCAACCATTCACAAAGAAGCTGTATATCCCCACAAAGTGACATTCCTTCAAGTAAGTTCTGCAATAGGAAGCCATAGGTAATATGTAAGACCTGCCTGCAGCCTTAGGTTAGATGTGAAGGCTCACTGTGCAAGGAAAGTAAAGGAGAAATGCATACTTGTTTATGTGAACAACTGATATTCTCGGTGTTGTTGCGGCAAAAATTAATGATGGTAGCCCATGTTCTAGATAAAAAGACCAAAGAATGCACAACATGCTCCTGCAGGGTGTAACCACACCCACATATTCTAACCTCTCCATGATAGGGGACATCGAGTGTAAAAAACGCATCCTTTACTTTCAAACAATATCTCAGCCTCATTAAAGGGCTAGAGACTTCACATTAGCTAACTCCAGCAGCAGTCATCTTCTTCCCCTTGAGCCAAATTGTCTTGGCACTTCTCACTCCTACTTCTTCCAGAGCCATCACTAGACACCATCAATGTAATGAACCCACACAGTAAGTACTCTTGGGGACCCACCTGAAATGTGACCAAGTCCAGCTGCTTTGTGCTTCCTGTTAGTTACTCACAGCTGTGACATTGTCCAAGACTCTAAGCAAAAAGATTTATTTAGCAGAAGCCTTACTATGGCAGGATTCTAGTTCATATTCAAGTAATCAAGGGTGTGCTTATAAATGCACTCCAGTAACTAATTCAAATAAGCTTACTATCTCCTGAGAGTCCACTGCCAGCACTCTCAGGGTTCAATGACTATGCTATCTGTGATAAGTTTCCAAGAAACAGAAATGCATTCTGGATGTCCTAATGAGAAACATTATCAGATAATTATGAGAGGCTTACAAATAATAGTAAGAGTTTTGTAGTGAGGATTTGAGATATGAAGAAGCCATGGAACTCTGTGAACACTGCAGAGGAGGTTTAAGACCATCAGTGCTGGTACTGATTCTCAAGCTTGACTATACACTATAATCATGAATTCATTATAAAATCTTCTTCCAGATGCCTAAATCTCAATATCCTTTAAGTCCTTTAAGGTGATTCTAATTGATAGTCATAGCTGAAAGTTTAGCTGTATCAGAAACACCTGGAAGGCTAGTTAAATCACAGATCACAGGGCTCCATCCCCAGATCTTCTAATTTGCATAAATTGGTTAGAGATGATTTGTTGGTTTGTTAACAAGTTTGAAGATGATGAACTGGTTGTTGGGTGAAGCCTGAGGCTCTATATTCCCAAGTTGTCTTGTGATCTGAAGTTGCTGACTTATTGCAGAAATATTGACTTGCAATCATAAAAAGGGTAATATTTATTAAGGGGTTATATAAACACTCACTGATACAAACTGAACCTTAAGACAATTCCTAGAGAGTTGAATTGTCCCACAATAGATGGTTTAATTCACTCCCTGAGAATATAGGAGCAAACAGGACCGGAAGTCAGTGTTCTCTGGGTCCCAGTTGTTTCTGGCCATACCCCATAGGGGTCCTGATTCTCAGGAACTACTAAAGCTTCTCTAAATAAATCCTGAATTCCACTACAATTGATCTTCAAATCCCACCTGTGGCAGCAATGTTCTAGAGGGTTCTCAAATTCTATCATAGGTACATCACTTCAAACTCTGTTAGAGATGAAGTCCTGGACTCCATAAGCAAATAATGATTCAAGTAGCTCCCATATGATATCAATGCAGTCTGTCTAGCAAGCACACTTTCTCTATTCCTGCTCTGACACAATGCCTAAGTCAGGTGATTCTGCTTTACTGTCATATTGGAGCAAGGGGGAGGGGATGACTGGAATCAATCTGTGATCTGTAGCTATTTTCCCCAGATTAAACATTACTTCTAGGGAAAAAATCCACCCCCAAAAAAATCACATGACAGTTAGAAAAATGTTACAGGACTCTGAAGTCTTTCCCAAAGCTTGTACAAGCATTGTTAGTAGATGCTAGAAGAAGGAGTCTTTGATGGAGCTGCCTGAAATCTGTCCAGGGAACTGCAGTGATCCAGATTCTTCTAAGTTGTCATTCTTCCTGAGGTTGGAGACATTAATAAATCAGTTGAGTCATCCATAGTTCAGTAAATCACCCCCACGCCCATAAATAAGTAAAGAACCACAGTAAACTCACTGGTCTACCAAGCTAGGCTTGGGTAGAATCCTGTTTGTACTTTATCATGAATATACTGTCTAGGGTAAATATGTATCTGCTCAAGTGTCCCATTTAAAAAGAAATGATGCTGTGAATAGAAAACGGAGTGCAACTCCCACAACACATTACTGTTTAAGATGTCAGTGGTGCTAAGGCAGAGAAACACAGATATTCAAACTCATTTTACAATAGGGCTTGTAAAAGAACATCTCATTTTATAAGCCCTATTAGAAAGGAAAAAAAAATATTGTCCCTAATGAAGGGATGTATCCAGCCACTGATCAATCAGTTCTGTAAGGTAGCAAAGACCTTATAGCACATACCTAATGGTTGGAAACCAGCTGTAGGAGAGAAGCAACTGAAAATGAATTGGAAGTCTAGAGGACCAGGAAAATGTATAATGCGCTGGGATGACTGTGTTTTCTAGATCCAAGGTCCCATGGGGAGTAAGCAACACTCTCTGAGAGATGAAAAGATAAGCTTCATACCTGCTGCAGTGGCTGAATGCGCTGCTGTTGTCCTCACAGCTGGGAACCTCATTCCAGGCACTTGAAGCCCAGGGCAGCTGCAAAGTTTCCTGTGTTTAATCATGTCCTAAGTTTTCTTGAAATAAATCCTTGTACATACAGTAACTAAACCTGTTTCTTTCCCTCAAAAACTAAACTATTCATGCACACAGACAAGTACATGTATGTACATTCATGTGCCAATTTACAAGGTTCTGGGTGTGGCTAAATATCATTTTTTACTATGTCCCACACAGGACCTGTGAAACTGTGAAACAGTTGACTTGACCTGTGCTATGTATGGGGTCACCTTCAACTTCGATCGCCCTGCACTGCCTCAGCACCACTTGAAAGTACTCAAGTCTGTTCTAATAATTGTTCTTGAAGAAGAATAGCAATATCTCCCTTTTATTGGATGTTTATTTAGACTTCCTGTTCTGAATGTTTCTCAAGATAGCAATAGGTACAGGTACACACACACACACCACCCACACACACACACACATGCACACACACACTGTGAGGTGTCCATCAGAGAAGAGCACTCAGATATGTTTTCAAGCCAATAGAAAGTCTTTCTTAGTCAACTAGCAACAACACTGGGTATTGGGAACTCAAGTGCAGTCTCAAGCCTTTCTCAGGGTGAGCTTTTAAGCACAAATCTACATCCCAGGTTTACATACTTCAGGTAGCAAGGACAATTATACAGAAGTAGAATTACAGAAGTCAGAGAGCAATGTTAATACATTTAGAAGCTTTCCTAGAGTTATAGATTTTTTTGTAATTTGGGCACCATATGTAAACTGATGTTTCCTGTCCCAATTTCCCATTCCTAAATACCTGGCGGCCACTTTTCAAATTACCACACAGAGGCTTATATTAGTTACAAATGCTTAGCCAAAAGGTCAGGCTTGTTACTAACTAGTCTTATAATTTGTAATAACCCATTTCTAATAATCTATCTATTACCATGTGACTTTACCTGTCTTTTAGCATGTCTTGCTTCCTGAGTAGCTGTCTGGCATTCCTCTTGACAATGCCCTTTTTCCTCCCACTATTCTCTCTGCTTCAGGCTGTCTTGCTTAATCTCTTCTTGCCCTGCTATTGGCCAATCAGTTTTTTTATTAACAATAATCATAATCAACAGCATTTACCCCTTTTATCTAATTAATAACAAAGGTGTTAACCTTAACATAGTAAAATTATAAACCATTATTAAGTAAGAATTACAGCAACAATATCTAATCCATTTGTATTTGGAAAAAATTAGAAAAAATGTTCTATTATCTATCTTATCTTTGTGAGTTTAAAGTTTTGTGCCTAATTTATTTTTATTATAACTAAGGAAAACTATAACTATCTTGTCTTTGGTTTCATCAAGGACACCAAAAAGGTGAAATGTTACCTAATGACAGGGCCATTAGCCCATCTGGACAGTCACTCTAGGTTCTTTTGTGACGTTAGGGCATTCATCTTTGGACTACAGGCAGATATATTTGACTGACATTTCTAAGAAGGGAGGAATTTTAAAGGCCAAGTTCAGTAGTTGCTTTTTTGTGTGTCCTGGTGGTCCAGTTTTGATAGTAACTGTCAGCAATTGTGTCATAGGCAGTTTCTTTGCTCTCATGGCTTGCTTTTGCTATAAAGTAAACAAAATCCATGTAGGGTTTCTTTAATGCCCATCATATTCTCTGAAGCACATTGGTACTTCCAGGAGCAGATGTGTCTACTGTCATGAGAAGTCAAAGTTTTTAAAATATTTTAAATCCCATATTATGTAGATCTTTGACATGTTTGAAGATTGTCTATTTATCTGAAATATATCTCTGTATAATGTTAAAAGCCTAACTGATATGATTATAAGTTTGCTATTATAGATGACTATTAATATGTATTTCTTAATTATATATTACTCATTTTTAATGAGCTGCAAAAATATAACACCCTAAACAAGAGCAGAAATATGCATACAGTATAACAAAATTAACTTTAAATATGTATTAATAAACCAAAATCTATATTAATGCATAATATGTAAGATTAGTAGTTGAGTTTTTAATTAAAGTAGGTTCAATAATCTGTCTTTTTATTCTATCATTTCTATATATCCCTTTTTCTTTTTGTAATAAGATCCCTGCATCTAATCTCCTTTGTTTAACATTTTTCCTGAGTATTATCCATAACAACTTGTAACCAGCCCCCTAAACAATGACAAACATTTATAATTTATTTTTGGGAGCATGGGCATAGTTTTTCTATACTACTTTCTACTGATGGGAGGTGATGTTAATCTTTCAGGAACTATGAAAACGGCTAGATCATCTTAGTTAACAGACTTGAAGCTGTTCTAGATACAGAACTCAGAGGAAACTACAACAGAGGCATTCTGAAATATTGGATCACCTGGACCATCTGATCCCATTGGAGGTTTTTTTCTAGGAGGTATTCCTCAATCAAACCTAATTTTTCTTAACCAGAATGAATCCACAACCTCTCATTTCCAGTAAAAATAAAAGCAGTACTTCTTTCTCAAAATAACATATCTTTTGACTTAAATTTTGAAGTCCAAATATTTTTTAAATATATAGGTTGGTTTAATCTAGAAGCTTTCATAATCAAATGTCTCTTAGCAGTTATCATTTGTTCATTAGCAGTCAAAAAATTAGACAATATAATAAAATACAGTATCTAGAAAAAGGCCATATTTACCTAACTTATTATATTTTTATTACTCTATTTTTAAGGTCTTTATTTTTAAATTATATTTTTAATCTAAGACTATACATATTCTTTTTCATCTCTCTCCCAAGCCTACACATAGTTTTTTAAACATACTGTGACTCATTTAGAGATTCTTTATCACACACATTCTTTTTGGTATTATAATAAAACTTCAGAGCCAAATAAGGAAAAAGCTGAAATATCAGACAGAGAAACAACCCACAGCCAGTTATCACCTAACCAACTGAAATCCTGTCTCCAGGAAACCTTAGACTGAATGCCTCTGCGTCTGAAGCAGAAAGGGACTGCAGGTGAAGGAAAGAACTCTTGCCTACTCTTTCTCTGCCCAGCTACCTCATTTCCTCCTTTAACTTTTCTAGGATTAAAGGTGTGTATAACTACCACCTGGCTTTGTTTGGTTTTTGAACTCACAAAGATCTAGAGGATCTCTGCCTCCCAACTGCTGGAATTAAAGGCATGGGTCACTATTCCCTGACATTCATGGCTTGGCTCTGTCCTCTGATCTTCAGAGAAGCTTTATTAAATACACAATATATATGTCTGAATCAGTCTTTACTGAGCATCTGTAACCTTTTCTGACTGCATGAGCAAAAAACACAAAAACCTGTTGTGTAATTTAAATCAAGGCATGCTAGTGCTGACTGCCCACTCCCACCCACTTCCTTCCCTGAGAAGCTAGTCTCACAGTAGAGGCATGTTTACTACCAGCTCTGGGAGACATGTTTACTGTCCCAACTCTAGGAAGTTAATAGGTCCATGCCACCACCAAGTAACATGCCACTGGTAACTCATAAACACCATGTAAGTGTTAGTTAACAGGGCCTCTTAGATGATCTACCCATTTTTGCTACTAATACAAGCCAGAAAGCCATCTCTTAAAGGAGCCACCTCTTTTCTTACCACCAGCAAACCCAAGAAAATGCAGCTACCAAAAAGCCTTGCCTGACTCCATTCTTGTATGTCTAGACTCCTTTCTTAAGCTTTGTCAAATTTTATGTGGAAATTTAGGTCAAACATTTGGGTTTCTGGTGAAGCATTAATCTCATCTTTTCAATAAAAATCTAGAGTGAGATCTTGGAGTAAAGCCTGAAAGATCAGAGAAGCAGGGAAGCAGCCACAGTCACTTCCTACCTTTCCTGGTCCTCCATCCAAAGGGCTTGGATTCTCCCTCCACCCACCTTACTACTTCCTATCTCTTCTCTATCTACAATCATGGAAATCTTTAATGTTAATTTAGGTCAACTACTGGCTGGCCTTGCCCTCTGACTCTAAATAAGCTTTATTTTTATCAGAAAACAATCAAAATATCACACAACATTAGATAGCCTACCTAATGAATCCCATCTCAAAGACTGTAGAACTACACCACAAATCCAGATGTTTACTTAACCATAACCTATTAATTTCTAAGTCATCTCTCTGACATCATTCAGTTAACCAGTTCTCTAAGTGCATCCTCCAGGGATTCCTAGTATTTCTAAGCTAGATATTGATTAGAACCTAAGTTCCTAAGTAGAAATTTATCTGTACAGAGTAGGACCTAGCTAGAGACTGTGTTCTCAATAGACCTATTTTTAATAACCTTTTCTCTTCGTCATAGTTTTACAGAGAGATCTCTGTGTATATCACCCACTTTGCCTCCTTATGATTTCAAACAGATGGTAAAGTAAGCTCAGAATGAGTGAGCCCTTATTGCAACCTATTTCAGGACAAAGACACTGCACAGGAAACTGACTACAACCAGCTCTCTGTAGGTCACCAGGCAGCATGCTGTCAGATCAGCCCAGCTGGAATGGACCCTGGTGTCAAAAAATGTATCAGAAATGTTACAATGCGGTATGAGTTTCAGAGCTGGCACTTGATTGGCTCTTAGAGGGTAAATCAGTGGAGTATGCCAGTATCATGCCAGCTCTTCCAAAGGTTGTATCTCACTGAAATCATCAAAACCATTGGCCAGACGTCCTCTTCTCCTGTGTTTTGCACAAAGCCAAGTAAACCACAGATGGTTTTCCAAGCCCTAAATAATAACACTGTCTAGCTTTCACAGGCTCTTTGCAGTACAGTCATTTTTTATATGCATTCTATTAACTACTGTAGCCTCTGCTCTTGGTAAGAAAGAGTGTTATGGGTGACAAGATGGACATTTAGTTAAAAGGCATTTTCAGAAATAGATCTTGCTCCCAATCATTTTAGATTCTTACAGCATGTAGCTAAAGCAGAGCATTAAAAGTTTTAACACCTTGTCCTTTATGCTAGGTGCAAGATTTACAGCCACCTCACTACCTGCATCTTCTCTGAGATCCTATCTGCCTTTGAGGACTAACATGACATAATTCTACTCAGCTTTAATAATGTAATGGTGAAGAGAAATTTTCTGCTTGGAAGAGACCCTCTCATTTCAATATGCAGTGACATCTTTTGGAAACCAATATCCTCTATAATGGGGAATGGCTTCAGATCAAGGGCAATCATTGCTGTGATTTATGAGCAGTGAAAGCAGATGGTTTTTAGAATATTTGGCCTTTTACCAAAAACCTCATGCAAGCTAAGCTGTTGTATCTTATTGCACAAGAAGTCTCTGCATCCAGACAAGGAATGAGCTGATTCATGTACTTGAAAACAGGGGCCAAAATGCTGCTTAACATAAGATGAGGGAAATTCTTTATTTTAATTTTTTGCCACCAGCAGCAATCATAGGTACAGACCAAGTCATGCCAGCCAAAAAGATAAAGAGCCAGATACCTGGCCTGGGCAGTAAGGTTGTCTCACTTTGCTGTGGGTATTAGATTATCAATTTTCTCCCCTTAAGACCTGTGTGATTCACAGGAAACACTATTATCCTGGCAAGAATTAATTATAGCCACAGAAAAGGTGACCTTCCCAACAAAGGCACAAAAGCAAACCCATCTTTGATGTGAGCAACTAAGGAGGTGAGACATTCTGTTAGAATTCTAAACAGGATCTTGAGATCTAGCTGATTAAATAGGACCATGTCAGATTGCATCAAGCAAAAGGTAAGAGGAAGCCAGACTTTAGGATGCATCAGATCCTACTAGACATATGAATTGTGCTAATTAGTCAATATTTTGATGCTGGAAGCTTTTCTTTCCATTTTGTTGATCTTCACATAGAGCAAAAAAGCCAGAATCTCCTGAGAACTGAATATTGACAATGGAAAAAAGAAATATCATTTCATCTCATTTTAACTTCAGAAAACACAGGGTACTGCACAATGTTGTGGTCTTCACAAGCTTCTCTAACCAAATATGAGAAGCTGAATAAATCATGAACAAAAAAGAATTTTCTTACAATTCTAGCAGGTGAGAAGTACAAAGTCAATTACAAGCAGATTTGGTACTTGATAAATGCCCACTTTGAGGTTCATAAATAGTTCTCTGGGTACTCTTTTGTGGAACCTCTTGATCCACTCTATGAGGGTCCTGCCATCATAATCAAATTACTTTGAAAAAGCTTACTTTCTGATACCATCAAAATTATCCCATTGATGTTTAGTTTTCAGGATATGAATCTGAGGTTATAAACATTCATACCACAGCAGTGTGTGTGTGTGTGTGTGTGTGTGTGTGTGTGTGTGTGTGTGTGTGTGTAAGAGAAAGGGGGAGAGAGCAGACAGAGATAAAGAGAGACCTATTATAGAGACCTGACATATTACCCCCCCCCAAAAAAAAGATCTATATCCCTATAATCAATGTAGCCAACAAGTGTCCTTAGTTTCTGAGTCTACTGGATCATCTGCTTTTCTTTTCTAAAAATTACTGCTTGGAAATGGCATAAAGTCCTCTGTTGAGATTTGAATGCGAAATGTCCCTAGAGGCTCCTGTGTTCAAACACATGAACTCCAGCTGTTGTGCTGTTTAGGAAACTTTTGAACTTTTAAGAAGTGGAATCTTGCTAGATGAAGCAGATGACTGGGGACATGTCTTGAAATGTTAGAGGCTGGCCTTACTTCCTGTGCATGCTCTTTTTCATTAGTTCAGATGCAAAGTGACCAGTTGATGTCCTGCTTCCTGCTTCTGCCCACTGCCTTCCCTGCCTGCTATTGTATCTTGGACTACACTCTTCTACAACTTTAAGACAAACTATAAGCCTTTAAGTTGCTTTTATCATGGGCTTCATCATAGCAAGGAGAGCAAAACAAATGCAGAAAATGAGTGGATAACATGCTCTTGATCCTATGGAAATAAGAAGTGAATGACTATGATTTACTAGTGATGTGTTGGGTATCAAGTTGACAAGGGAAGATTGTGATTTGAAAATCTAGAATCATCTGGAAGATAGCCTTCCAGATGTAGTTGCAAAGGATTGTCTTTATTATGTTGATTGATGCTCATCTCACTTTCTGGCATAAAGTCCTCTGTTGAAGTTTGAATGTGAACTATCCCCAGTGGTTCAATTATAGCCCAGAGGTATAAAATGGAGAAAATGAACTCAGCACCAGCACATATTTGCCTCTGCTTTTAGAATACAGATACAGCCATTACAGTAACTCAAGCTCTTGCCTCTGTGACTTCTCTACCATAGCGGACTGGATCCTTGAACTGTGAGCTGAAATAAAAAGCTTCTTTCAGTTGTTTCTGTTCAGGTATTTCATCACAGCAGAGAGAGAAGAAGCTAATGCATCATCACAAGACATCTTTAATTATCCACATAATTATCCTCATTTTTCAGAAGCATACAGAAACCTCATAACATACACAACTGTGCATTCAGGGAAGATTTTCTCTCAGGAACAAATTTTGAAACACAGCAAAACCATTTTATTATCAATATGTTTTTATTTTTTAGCTGAATTGGAAAGCTTTGGCACTTCTTTAGAATAAAGATGACAGGGAGAAAGATATGTTTTTTAAGGCAATAAAATGCAACGGAGGTCAACTTCAATTTTGTTATGAAGAGCTCATACTTTTATCATGGGCTTCATCATAGAACTTGATTTTCAGGTTCCTGTGACAAATAAGTGTTTGCACTGATTTATCTATTTTAATAGCAACAGAGGCCAAGGAGCCTAATCCTCTTTAATAATGTAGCACTTTCCATTTAATTCGAGAAATCTGTAATTTTTCTTTGGTTTATTCTTCAACCTACTCATTATTTAGTAGTGTGTTGTTTAATCTTCAAGAGTTCGCAAAATTACTAAACATTATTGTACATTTTTTTTATTTTTAAGAGTAATTTTGTTTCACTGTTCTTAGATAAGACACATGAAGTTGTTCCAGTTTGTTTATACTGCTTGAGATTTGGTTTCTGTCCCACTATGCAGTATGCTTTCAGACAAGCCTCCATGTACTACTGAGTAGATGTAGGTCCTTGGGGTTTTGATGGAATGGTCTCTAGATATCTATTACATTCATTTGATATGTGATTGCATGTTCAGAGAAGGTCAGATATTGAAGTTACATGTTACTGCACTGGAGTTAATCTGTGTCTCTTGTTCCAGTAGAACACATTTCATGAAGTTGAAATTAGGTTTTCCAGAGTGTTTAGGATTGAAAAATCTTCTTAATTATAAGGAAATATCTGCCATCCTTCTCTGTCTTGCTCACTAAAAGTATTTCTCTCCATCTTTATACTCCAAGGTGGTACCTGATAGAAGTTTCTTCAAAACAACAAAACAGATTTTGTTTCTTAATTTATTCAACCAACTTGTATCTTTTTTTAATTTGGTTTTTATTTTTTTTTGTCTGCCTGACTTAGCATGATTTGCCAAACGTTTTTATTCTTTCATACATTACATCCCAACCAGTTTTCCCTTCCGCCACTCTTCCCAATTTCCCCCTATATGCTCTCTTCTAGATCTACTCCTCTCAATTTTACCTTAAGAAAAGAGCATGCCTCCCAAGGATATCAACCAAACAAAGCATAACATGATACAATATAACTATGCGTAAACCTATAATATCAATGCCAGATGAGGCAACCAATGCTATGTTGTAACTTTGATAGGAAAGTTGAAGTCATTAATATTTAAAATTATATTGAATGATGACTATTAATTGCTATTGTGTTGTTTGTTTGCTCTTTGCAGTATTAGTCTTATTTAACGTTTCAGTAGTTATGGTTGCACTTGTCTTCTGTCTATAGTTTCCAGTCTCTTGGCTGTGCTTATCTCTCTACAGTATGAGGTATTACTTCTTTTTTTTTTCTTCTTTAATTATTTTGTATTTATCAAAAAAAAACAGTAAAATAAATTTAAAATGCTGAAAAGTTAACAATAACTATAAAGAAAATAAAAATAATAAGTATGACTTATCAAGGGTGATAATGCAAATAAGATTGCTACACATATATTTACTTTGTGTTCAGCTTTCCCTCTGAATTTTTTTTTCCATCCCTGTATATCCTTATTCAAGGTCCCTTCCCCCTCCCACCACATGAGCTCATTTTTCTTCTCTGCAACTCCCCATCCCCTCCCTGGGCAGGGAGCAGACAGTCCTATGGTCCCACTGACCCAATAATGCTTGGATCAGTCTCCAGTCCTGGCCAAATCCAGTTTTGTCCCCCCCCCTCCCTCAAGAGTGAGTCTGGTGTTCCTATAGTTGGACTGGGGTTCGAAGGGTCATGCCAGGGTGTTTCTGATCCCAAGCTGTTCAGTGGTTCTGGTTTGCCGCTTGGGCATGCTTGGCTTTTTTCTTCTTTGTTTGTTTAGAGACCACTAATGAGTGAGTACATCCCCTGCTTATCTCTCTGAGTTTGTGATACCTCGCTCAGGAGGATATTCTCCAAATGCATCCATTTGCCTGTGAATTTTAGGATATCATTTTTTCTTACTGCTGAGTAGTATTCCATGTACCACAGTTTGTTAATCCATTCTTCAGTTGAGGGACATCTAGGTTGTTTCCAGGTTCTTGCTATTACAAATAATGCTGCTATGAACATAGTTGAGCTAATACCTTTGGAGTGTGAATGTGCATTTTTAGGGTATACACCCAGAAGTGGTATTGCTGGGTCCTTGGGGAGATTGATTCTCAATTTTCTGAGAAACCTCCATATTGCATTCCAAAGTGGCTGAACAAGCTTACACTCCCACCAACAATGGAGGAGTGTTCCCCTTGATCCACATCCTCTCCAACAGAAGTTGTCATCTGTGCCTTTTATCTTAGCCAATCTAACAGGTGTTAGGTGGTATCTCAAAGTTGTTTTGATTTGCATTTCTCTGATGGCTAAAGATGAAGAGCACTTTTTCAGGTACCTTTCAGCCATCAGTAGTTCCTCTGCTGAGAATTCCCTTTTTAGATCTGTGCCCCATTTTCTGATTGGGTTATTCAAGGTTTTGGGCTCTAGATTCTTGAGCTCTTTATATATCTTAGAGATCAGTCCTCTATCACTTGTAGGGTTGGTGAAAATCTTTTCCCATTCTGTAGGCTGCCGTTTGGTCCTATTGACAGTGTCCTTGGCTTTGCAGAAGCTTCCCAGCTTCAGGAGATCCCACTTATTGATTGTTGTTCTTACTGTCTGTACCACTGGTGTTATATTTAGGAAGTGGTGGCCTGTGCCAATTTGTAGAAGTGTATTTCCCACTTTCTTTTCTATCAAGTTCAAAGCGGTTGGGTTTAAGTTGAGGTCTTTGATCCACTTGGATTTGAGTTTTGTGCAGGGTGACAGGCTCAGATCTATTTGCATTTTTCTACACACTTCCATCCAGCTATGCCAACACCATTTGTTAAATATATTATCTTTTTTCCATTGAATGTTTTGGGCCTCTTTGTCAAAGATCAGGTATTCATAGGTTTTTGGGTTAATGTCTGGATCCTCAATTCTATTCCATTGATCCACAAGTCTGTTTTTATGCCAGTACCAGGCTGGTTTTATTACTGTAGCTCCATAGTATAGCTTGAAGTCAGGAATGGTGATACCTCCTGAGGTTCTTTTGTTGAGTAAAATTGTTTTGGCAATCCTGGCTTTCCTGTTATTCCAAATGAAATTGAGTATTCTTTCAAGGTCCAAAAAAAAAAATGTGTTGGGATTTTGATGGGCAGTGCATTGAATCTGAAGATTGCCTATGTTAGAATTGTCATTTTTACTATGATGGTCCTACCAATCCAGGAACATGGGAGAGTTTTCCATTTTCTAATATCCTCTTCAATTTCTTTCTTCAGTGATTTAAAATTTTTTGTCAAATAGATCTGTTACTTCTTTGGTTATAGTTACTCCAAGGTATTTAATACTATTTGCAGCTATTATGAAGGGTAATGCTTCCCTTATTTCTATTTCAGCTCTTCTATCTTTAGTGTATAGAAGGGCTACTGATTTCTTTGAGTTAATCTTGTATCCTGCTACATTGCTGAGGTGTTTTTCAGCCATAGCAGTTCCTTGGAAGAATTTTGTGGGTCACTTATGTATACAATCATATCATCTGCAAATAGAGATAACTTCACTTCTTCTTTTCCAATTTGTATGCCCTTAATCTCTTTTCGTTCCCTTATTGCTTTAGCTAAAACTTCGAGAACTATATTGAATAGATAAGGGGAGAGAGGATATCCTTGTCTAGTTCCTGACTTTAGTGGGATTGCTTTGAGTTTTCCCCATTAAGTTTGATACTGGCTGTCAGCTTTTTGTAAATCGCCTTTATTATATTTATGTATTCTCCCTGTTTTCCTGATCTCTCCAGGGCTTTAATCATAAAGGAGTGTTGGATTTTGTCAAAGGCTTTTTCAGCATCTAAGGATATGATCATGTGGTTTTGTTCCTTTAGTTTGTTTATATGATTGATAACATTTACAGTTTTTCGTATGTCAAACCAGCCCTACATTTCTGGGATGAAGCCTACTTGGTCATGGTGGATGATATCTTTTATACATTGTTGTATACGGTTTGCCAAAATTTTGCTGAGAATTTTCACATCAATATTCATGAGGGAAATTGGTCTGTAATTCTCTTTCTTTGTTGTGTCTTTGAGTGGCTTCGGTATTAGGATGATTGAGGCCTCATAAAAGGAATTTGGCAATATTTCCTCAGTTTCTACTGTGTGAAATAGTTTCAGGAGTAAGGGTAGTAATTCTTCTTTGAATGTCTGGTAGAATTCGGCACTCAAACCATCTGGACCAAGGCCTCTATTTTGGGGGGGGGGGTTAATGACAGTTTCAATTTCTTTAAGGGTTATAGGCCTGTTTAGAAAATTAATCTGATCTTCATTTAATTTTGGTAGATGGTACCTGTCCAGAAAGCTGTCTATTTCTTCTAGGTTTTCCATTTTTGTGGAATACAGATTTTCAAAATATGACCTGATAATTCTCTGTATTGCCTGGGGGTCTGTTGTTATGTCCCCCTTTTCATTTCTGATTTTGTTGATTTGAACTCTCTCTCTCTGTTTTTTGATTAGTTTGGCTAAGGGCTTATCTATCCTGATAACTTTCTTAAAGAACCATCTCTTAGATTCGTTGATTCTTTGTATTGTTCTTTTTGTTTTAACTGTATTGATTTCAGCTCTAAGTTTGATTATTTCCTGCCGTCTCCTCCTTCTAGGTGAGTTCTCTTCTAATTGTTCTAAGCCTTTCAGGTGAGCTGTTAGGTCTCTAGTT